>CAKAOJ020002131.1:0-27709 GCA_916701645.2 Sebastolobus alascanus
GAATATGTCTGAAATAATGAGCGGGATGTGCCTACCAAATTTCATGAACATAGGATCAACTATGTTGAAACTATGGCCTTCCACGCGGTAGGGGGCGCTATGGAGCCCGCTTAACGCGCTTAATCCAATGGCTGTACATTCACGTACAGTTCACAGGTGTCCATGTTTTTGCCAAATTTCATGAGTTTTCGAGTACAACAAGGTATGCGTAAAGGCTAAAAGACATAAGGGGCGCGCTAGAGAGCCAACATGCCACGCCCAAGCCAAATTAAACCACCAAATCAAAGTAAGTACTAGTGTGCATATACGTGTAAAGTTTCATGAGTTTTTGTGCATCCTAAAGTCCTCAAACATGTGTTCGTAAATTTTAAAATCACGCAGGAAATCCAAGATGTCTGACTTCCTGTTGGCCGAAAAAATCTCAGAAATATTTAAGACGGACTTCAAGATGTGAGCAATGACATACTCGAATTTCGTGAAGATCGAAGTAACTTGTTCCGAAAACCTGCCTGCATTAGGGGGCGCTATAGAGCCCGCTGGCGACACCCGAGCCCAATCACTCCAGAACTTTGAATTTCGCAGCAGTTCTGATGCGTATTCCACTTTTCATGAGTTTTCGTGCATCCTAAGGGCCTCAAAAACGCGATCTCCCAGCGGAAAAAATAATAATAATAACCGAGCAAAAACAATAGGTTCCTCGCACTTCGTGCCAGGACACCGTTGGGTCCTGGCACTTTCGTGCTCGGGCCCTAATTAAAGCTGCAAGCAGCGATGAGCGGGCCCTCGCCCCTTGCGGACGTCGGGGAACACGCTGTCGCCCACTTCATGAAAGTCGGACACCGAATTTTGAGGGTATTTTCTGCGTGTGGCGCGCGTTGCCGTAAATGACCTGTTGATAACCTGTGGGGTATCCTTTAAAGGCACTTCTATGAGGGTGGGTGGCAGTACACAACCATATGCTATTGCCAGTAGGTGGCGCTATCACCATAACTCAATAACGGCAGGGATATTTCTTCAGGCCGGGACTCTTGTTAAACATGTCAAGTTTGGGGCTGATTCGACAATGCATAGTCAACTTACAACATTTTCCTGTTTCCTGTAGGGGGCGCTATGACTATCACTCATAATTACACATATATGTCTTCAGGCGGGACTTTTATAAAGCATGTCAAATTTGGGGAAGATTGGACAATGCATAGTCAATTTACAACATTTTCCTGTTTCCTGTAGGGGGCGCTATGACTATCACTCATAATGGCACGTATATTTCTTCAGGCCGGGACTCTTAAAAGCATGTCAAATTTGGGAAGATTGGACAATGCATAGTCAATTTACAACATTTTCCTGTTTCCTGTAGGGGGCGCTATGACTATCACTCATAATTACACATATATGTCTTCAGGCCGGGACTTTTATAAAGCATGTCAAATTTGGGGAAGATGGACATTGCATAGTCAATTTAAAACATTGTCTAGTTTCCTGTAGGGGGCGGGGCGCTATGACTATCACTCATAATGGCACGATATTTCTTCAGGCGGGACTCTTATAAAGCATGTCTTATTTGGGGAAGATTGGACATTTGCATAGTCAATTTACAACATTTGCCTGTGTTCCTGTAGGGGGCGCTAGGATATCAATCATAATGGACACGTATATGTCTTCAGGCCTGGACTCTTGTCCAGCTTGTGAAATTTGGGGCAGATCAGACTATGTAAAGTCAAGTTACAACTGCCTCTGTGTCATGTTGAAACATCGAAATTCGCCGCGCGCCAAACATCGCCGTTTCGAAAACACATAAGCTTCAAATTTTAGGCGTTGGGAGGTGTTGAGATTCTGTTGCCCGACTTTGAGATGGATCTCTTGTATCCTCTTAGGAGGAGTATCGTAAAGTTTCACAACTTTACCTATAAACCTAACCTATAAAGTGACAAAATGGCGTCTTCTCACATGACCTATGACATCACCGTTCGAGCGATCAAAAATTCCTTCGCAATATTGCGTCACATCAGATTGAGGGTTTTTACCATCCAAATTTGACGCGAATCAGATGAAGGCCTCCAGGAGAGATGTTAGTCAAAGTATGCAAAAAATACATGAAAAATCGCCACAATTCAAGATGGCCGACTTCCGGGTGGGCGGAGCTAATAAACCAATGAGGAATATGTCTGAAATATTGAGCAGGATGTGCATACCAAATTTATGAATATAGGATCAACTTTGTTCAAACTATGGCCTTCCACGCGTTAAGGGGGCGCTATGGAGCCCGCTGGCGGCGCCCGAGCCGAATCACTACAGAACATTGCAATTTTCGCGACTTCTGATGTGCATACAATTTTCAAGAGTTTTCGTGCATCCTAAGGGCCTCAAAACGCGATATTCCAGCAGAAAATAATAATAATTAATGCTGCAAGCTGCGTTGAGCGGGGCCCTCGCCCCTTGCGGACGTCGGGGAACTCGCTGTCGCGCACTACATGAAAGACGGACACTGCATGTAACAGTTTGAGGGTATTTTCTGCGTGGGCGCGCGCGTTGCCGTAAATGGACCTGTTGAGAACTGTGGGGCATCCTTTAAAGGCACTTCTATGAGGGTGGGTGGCAGTATTAACGCTATTGCCAGTAGGTGGCGCAATCACCATAACTCAATAACGGGAGGGATATGTCTTCAGGCCAAGACTCTTATAAAACATGTAAGTTTTAGGGCTGATTTGGACAATGTATAGTCAATTTACAACAACTTCCTGTTTCTGTAGGGGGCGCTATGACTATCAATCATATTACACATTTATGTCTACAGGCCGGAACTCTTATAAAACATGTCAAATTTGGGGCAGATCAGACTACGTAAAGTCAAGTTACATACATTTTCCTGTTCCTGTAGGGGGCGCTATGACGATCACTCATAAAGTTACATATATGTCTTCAGGCCTGGACTCTTATCCAGCTTGTAAAAATTTGGGGCAGATCGGACGAGTTGTAAAGTCAAGTTTAATCAGACTCCTGTGTCATGTCAATATCATCGAATATTCGCCGCGCCGCCAAAACAACACCGTTTCGTTAAAAACACAAAAGCTTCGCAATTTAGCGTCATGGAGGTGTTGAGATTCTGCTGCCCGACTTTGAGATGGATCTCTTGAACCTCTAGGAGGAGTATCGTAAAGTTTCACACCTATAAAATGACAAAATGGGTCTTTCTATTGACCTAATGACATCACCGTTCGAGCGATCAAAAATTCCTTCGCAATTTAGCGTCACACCAGTTTGAGGCTTATACACTAAATTTGACGCGAATCCGTTGTAGTCTCTAGGAGGTGTTCGTAAAAAGTATGCATAAAATGCATGATAAACGCAAAAAAATTCAAGATGGCGACTTCCGGGTGGGCGGGGCTAATGAAACCCAATGAGGAATATGTCTGAAATAATGAGCGGGATGTGCCTACCAAATTTCATGAATATAGGATCAAACTATGTTCAAACTATGGCTTCCCACGCGGTAGGGGGCGCTATGGAGCCCGCTTAACGCGCTGAACCAAGGCTGTACATTCACGTAATGTTCACAAGTGTCCATCTTTTTGCCAACTTTCATGAGTTTTCGAGTATACCAAGGGCGTCCAAAGGTATGTTCACAGGCTAAAAGACATAAGGGGGCGCTAAGAGCCAACATGCCACAACCAGCCCATTTACAACACCAAATCAAAGTAAGTACTAGTGTGCATGTGGGTGTAAAGTTTCATGAGTTTTTGTGCATCCTTAAGTCCTCAACATGTGTTCGTTAAATTTTAAAATAACGCACGAAAATCAAGATGGCTGACTTCCTGTTGGCCAAAAAAATCTCAAAAATATTAGTACGCTCTTTCAGAGTGTGAGCAATGACCTACTCGAATTTTGTGAAGATCGAAGTAAATTTTTCCCAACCTTGGCTGCATTAGGGGGCGCTATGGAGGCCGCTGGCGACGCCCCAGCCCAATCACTACAGTACTTTGCAATTTTCGCCAGTTCTGATGCGTATTCCAATTTTCGTGAGTTTTCGTGCATCCTAAGCACCTCAAAAATGCGATCTCGCTGCAGAAAATAATAATAATCCTTAGAAAAACATAGGGTTTCCTCGCACTTCGTGATGGACACGTTGGGTCCTGGCACTTTCGTGCTCGGGCCTAATTAAAAGCTGCAAGCAGCGATGAGGGGCCCTCGACCTTGCGGTCGTCGGGGAACACGCTGTCGCCCACTTCATGAGTGTCGGACCACCGCACGTAACGGTTTGAGGGTATTTTCTGCGTGTGGCGCGCGTTGCCGTAATGACCTGTTGAGAACTGTGGGGGCATACTTTAAAGGAACTTCTATGAGGGTGGGTGGCAGTACTCAACCATTGCTATTGCCAGTAGGTGGCGTATCACCATAATCAATAACGGCAGGGGATGTCTTCGGCGGGACTCTTGTAAAAATGTCAAGTTTGGGGCTGATCGACAATGCATATGTAAACTTACAAACATTTTCTTGTTTCCTGTAGGGGGCGCTATGACTATCACTCATAATTACACAGATATGTCTTCAGGCCTGAACTCTTATAAAACATGTGAAGTTTGAAGCTGATTGGACAATGTATAGTCAATTACAAAGACTGGTCTGTTTCCTGTAGGGGGCGCTATGGACTATCACTCTAATTACACATATATGTCTTCAAACCTGGACTGTTATCCAGCTTGTGAATTTGGGGCAGATCGGAACGATGTAAAGTCAAGTTTAACATTTTCCTGTTTCCTGTAGGGGGCGCTATGACTAATCACTCATAAAGTTACATATATGTCTTAAGTCCTGGATGTTATCCAGCTTGTGAAATTTGGGGCAGATCGGACGATGTAAAGTCAAGTTAAATCAGACTCCTGTGTCATGTCAAAACATCGAAATTCGCCGCGCCGCCACAAGAACGCCGTTTCGCAAAAACACAAAAGCTTCGCAATTTAGCATCGTGTAGGTGTTGAGATTCTGCTGCCCGACTTTGAGGTGGATCTCTTGAATCCTCTAGGAGGAGTATCGTAAAGTTTAACACCTATAAAATGACAAAATGGCGTCTTCTCACATGACCTATGACATCACCGTTCGAGCGATCAAAAATTCCTTCGCAATTTAGCGTCACACCAGTTTGAGGGTTATACCACCCGAATTTGACGCGAATCCGATGAAGTCCCTAGGACGAGTTCGTCAAAGTATGCATAAATTACATGAAAAAACGCACAAAATTCAAGATGGCCGACTTCCTGGTGGGCGGGGCTAATGAAACCCAATGAGGAATATGTCTGAAATAATGAGCGGGATTTGCCTACCAAATTTCATGAATTATAGGATCAACTATGTTAAAACTATGGCCTTCCACGCGGTAGGGGGCGCTATGGAGCCGCTTAACGCGCTGAACCCAATGGCTGTACATTCACGTACAGTTCACAGGTGTCCATGTTTCTGCCAAACTTTCATGAGTTTTCGAGTACAACAAGGTATGCGTAAAGGCTAAATGACATAAGGGGGCGCTAGAGAGCCAACATGCCACGCCCAAGACAAATTACACCATCAAATCAAAGTAAGTACTAGTGTGCATATGCGTGTAAAGTTTCAATAGTTTTCGTGCATCCTAAAGTCCTCAAACATGTGTTCGTAAATTTTAAAATCACGCAGGAAATCAAGATGGCTGACTTCCTGTTGGTCGAAAAAATCTCATAATATTTAAGACGGACTTCAAGATGTGAACAATGACATACTCGAATTTCGTGAAGATCGAAGTAACTTTTCCTGAAAACATGCCTGCATTAGGGGGCGCTATAGAGCCCGCTGGCGACACCCGAGTCCAATCAGTACAGAACTTTGAATTTCCCACCAGGTCTGATGCATATTCCACTTTTCGTGAGTTTTCGTGCATCGTAAAGGCCTCAAAAATGCGATTCTCCAGCGGAAAAAAAGAAAAAAAAATATAATAAGAATATATATTAATAATTAAAGCTGCAAGCAGCGATGAGCGGGCCCTCGCCCTTGCGGACGTCGGGGAACACGCTGTCGCGCACTTCATGAAACACTGCACGTAACAGTTTGAGGGTATTTTTCGTGGGCGCGCGTTGCCGTAAATGACTGTTGAGAACCTGGGGGGTATCCTTTAAAGGCACTTCTATGAGGGTGGGTGGCAGTACACAACCATATGCTATTGCCAGTAGGTGGCGCTATCACCATAACTCAATAATGGCACCTAAATGTCTTCAGGCCATGACTCTTATAAAACATGTCAAGTTTGGGGCTGATTCGACAATGCATAGTCAACTTACAACATTTTCCTGTTTCCTGTAGGGGGCGCTATGACTATCACTCATAATTTACATATTATGTCTTCAGGCCGGGACTATTATAAAACATGTCAAATTTGGGGAGGATTGGGCTAATGCAGTTTCACATACAACATTTTCCTGTTTCCTGTAGGGGGCGCTATGACTATCACTCATAAGTTACATATATGTCTTCAGGCCTGGACTATTATCCAGCTTGTGAATTTGGGGCAGATCGGACGATGTAAAGTCAAGTTTAAATCAGACTCCTGTGTCATGTCGAAACATCGAAATTCGCCGCGCCGCCACAAACAACGCCGTTTCGCAAAAACACAAAAGCTTCGCAATTTACCATCGTGAAGGTGTTGAGATTCTGCTGCCCGACTTTGAGATGGATCTCTTGAATCCTCTAGGAGGAGTATCGTAAAGTTTCAACCTATAAAGTGACAAAATGGCGTCTTCTCACATGACCTATGACATCATGTTCGAGCGATCAAAAATTCCTTCGCAATTTAGCATCACAGTGGTTTGAGGGTTATACCACCCGAATTTGACGTGAATCCGATGAAGTCCCTAGGACGAGTTCGTAAAAGTATTGATAAATGCAGAAATTCAAGATGGCCGACTTCCGGGTGGGCGGGGCTAATGAAACCCAATGAGGAATATGTCTGAAATAATGAGCGGGATGTGCCTACCAAATTTCATGAATATAGGATCAACTATGTTGAAACTATGGCCTTCCACGCGTTAGGGGGCGCTATGGAGCCCGCTTAACGCGTTGAACCCAATGGCTGTACATTCACGTATAGGTCACAAGTGTCCATCTTGTTGCCAACTTTCATGAGTTTTCGAGTACACCAAGGTATGCGTAAAGGTTAAAAGACATAAGGGGGCGCTAAAGAGCCAACATGCCACGCCCAAGACCAATTACACCACCAAATCAAAGTAAGTACTAGTGTGCATATGCGTGTAAAGTTTCACTAGTTTTTGTGCATCCTAAAGTCCTCAAACATGTGTTCGTAAATTTTAAAATCACGCAGGAAATCCAAGATGGCTGACTTCCTGTTGGTCGAAAAAATCTCATAAATATTTAAGACGAACTTCAAGATGTGAACAATGACATACTCGAATTTCGTGAAGATCGAAGTAACTTTTCCTGAAAACTGCCTGCATTAGGGGGCGCTATAGAGCCCGCTGGCGACACCCAAGCCCAATCAGTACAGAACTTTGAATTTTCCACCAGGTCTGATGCATATTCCACTTTTCGTGAGTTTTCGTGCATCCTAAAGGCCTCAAAAATGCGATCTCCAGCGGAAAAAAAATAATTAATAATAATAATGGCAAAAACAATAGGTTTCTCGCACTTCGTGCCAGGACACCGTTGGGTCCTGGCACTTTCGTGCTCGGGCCCTAATTAAAGCTGCAAGCAGCGATGAGCGGGCCCTCGCCCATTGCGAACGTCGGGGAACACGCTGTCGCCCACTTCATGAGAGTCGGACACCGCACGTAACGTTTGAGGGTATTTTCTGCGTGTGGCGCGCGTTGCCGTAAATGACCTGTGAGAACCTGTGGGGCATCCTTTAAGGCACTTCTATGAGGGTGGGTGGCAGTACACAACCATATGCTATTGCCAGTAGGTGGCGCTATCACCATAACTCAATAACGGCAGGGATATGTCTTCAGGCCAAGACTCTTGTAAAACATGTCAAGTTTGGGGCTGATTCGACAATGCATAGTCAACTTACAACATTTCTTGTTTCCTGTAGGGGGCGCTATGACTATCACTCATAATTACACAGATATGTCTTCAGGCCTGAACTCTTATAAAACATGTCAAGTTTGAAGCTGATTGGACAATGTATAGTCAATTTATAACATTTTCTGTTTCCTGTAGGGGGCGCTATGACTATCACTCATAATTACACAGATATGTCTTCAGGTCTGGACTATTATCCAGCTTGTGAAATTTGGGGCAGATCTGACTATATAAAGTCAAGTTAAAACAGCCTCTGTGTCATGTCGAAACATCGAAATTCGCCGCGCCGCTACAACAACGCCGTTTCGCAAAAACACAAAAGCTTCAAAATTTAGCGTCGTGGAGGTGTTGAGATTCTGCTGCCCGACTTTGAGATGGATCTCTTGAATCCTCTAGGAGGAGTATCGTAAAGTTTAACACCTATAAAATGACAAAATGGCGTCTTCTCACATGACCTATGACATCACCGTTCGAGCGATCAAAAATTCCTAAACAAGTTTTTGTCACATTAGTTTGAGGGTTATACCATCCAAATTTGACGTGAATCTGATGAAGTCCCTAGGACGAGTTCGTCAAAGTATGCATAAATTCATGAAAACGCACAAAATTCAAGATGGCCGACTTCCTGGTGGGCGGGGCTAATGAAACCCAATGAGGATATGTCTGAAATAATGAGCGGGATGTGCCTACCAAATTTCATGAATATAGGATCAACTATGTTGAAACTATGGCCTTCCACGCGGTAGGGGGCGCTATGGAGCCCGCTTAACGCGCTGAAACCAATGGTGTACATTCACGTACAGTTTCAGGTGTCCACCTTTTTGCCAACTTTCATGAGTTTTCGAGTACACCAAGGTATGCGTAAAGGCTAAAAGACATAAGGGGGCGCTAGAGAGCCAACATGCCACGCCCAAGCCCAATTACACCACCAAATCAAAGTAAGTACTAGTGTGCATATGCGTGTAAAGTTTCATGAGTTTTTGTGCATCCTAAAGTCCTCAAACATGTGTTCGTAAATTTTAAAATCACGCAGGAAATCCAAGATGTCTGACTTCCTGTTGGCCGAAAAAATCTCATAAATATTTAAGACGGACTTCAAGATGTGAGCAATGACATACTCGAATTTCGTGAAGATCGAAGTAACTTGTCCGAAAACTGCCTGCATTAGGGGGCGCTATAGAGCCCGCTGGCGACACCCAGCCCTATCAGTACAGAACTTTGAATTTTCCACCAGTTCTGATGCATATACAACTTTTCATGAGTTTTCGTGCATCCTAAAGGCCTCAAAAACGCGATATTCAGCAGAAAAATTATTATATAATAATAATATAATTATAAACCCGAGCAAAAACAATAGGTTTCCTCGCACTTCGTGCCAGGCACACGTTGGGTCCTGGCACTTTCGTGCTCGGGCCCTAATAATCTGCTTGAAAGAAAAACAATGAGGTGTCCTCGCACTTCGTGCCAGGACACCGTGGGGTCCTGGCACTTTCGTGCTCGGGCCCTAATTAAAGCTGCAAGCAGCGATGAGCGGGCCCGCGCCCCTTGCGGACGTCGGGGAACACGCTGTCGCCCACTTCATGAAAGTCGTGGCGCTATAATGACCTGTTGAGAACCTGTGGGGCATCCTTTAAAGGCACTTCTATGAGGCTGGGTAGCAGTATACAACCATTTCCTTTTGCCAGTAGGTGGCGCTATCACATAACCAAATAACGGCATGTATAATTATCAGGCCAAGACTCTTATAAAACATGTCAAGTTTGGGGCTGATTGGACAATGTATAGTCAATTTACAACATTTTCCTGTTTCCTGTAGGGGGCGCTATGACTATCACTCATAATTACACATATATGTCTTCAGGCCTGGACTGTTATCCTGCTTGTGAAATTTGGGCAGATCGGACGATATAAAGTCAAGTTACAACATTTTCCTGTTTCCTGTAGGGGGCGCTATGACTATCACTCATAAAGTTACATATATGTCTTCAGGCCTGGACTGTTATCCAGCTGGTGAAATTGGGGCAGATCAGACGATGTAAAGTCAAGTTAAATCAGACTCCTGTGTCATGTCAAACATCGAAATTCGCCGCGCCGCCACAAGAAACGCCGTTTCGCAAAAACACAAAAGCTTCGCAATTTAGCGTCGTGGAGGTGTTGAGATTCTGCTGCCCGACTTTGAGATGGATCTCTTGAATCCTCTAGGAGGAGTATCGTAAAGTTTCACACCTATAAAATGACAAAATGGCGTCTTCTCACATGACCTATGACATCACCGTTCGAGCGATCAAAAATTCCTAAACAAGTTTTTGTCACACCTGTTTGAGGGTTATACCACCCGAATTTGACGTGAATCCGATGAAGTCCCTAGGACGAGTTCGTCAAAGTATGCATAAAATACATGAAAAACGCACAAAATTCAAGATGGCCGACTCCTGGTGGGCGGGGCTAATGAAACCCAATGAGGAATATGTCTGAAATAATGAGCGGGATGTGCATACCAAATTTCATGAATATAGGATCAACTATGTTTAAACTATGGCCTTCCACGAGGTAGGGGGCGCTATAGAGCCCGCTTAACGCGCTGAACCCAATGGCTGTACATTCACGTACAGTTCACAGGTGTCCATGTTTTTGACAACTTTCATGAGTTTTCGAGTACAACAAGGTATGCGTAAAGGCTAAAAGACATAAGGGGGCGCTAGAGAGCCAACATGCCACCCAAGCCTAATTACACCACCAAATCAAAGTAATTACTAATGTGCATATGCGTGTAAAGTTTCATGAGTTTTTGTGCATCATAAAGTCCTCAAAACATGTGTTCGTAAATTTTAATCACGCAGGAAATCCAAGATGGCTGACTTCCTGTTGACGAAAAAATCTCATAAATATTTAAGACGGACTTCAAGATGTGAGCAATGACATACTCGAATTTCGTGAAGATCGAAGTAACTTGTTCCGAAAACCTGCCTGCATTAGGGGGCGCTATAGAGCCCGCCGGCGACACCCAAGCCCAATCAGTACAGAACTTTGAATTTCCCACCAGTTCTGATGCATATACACTTTCGTGAGTTTTCGTGCATCCTAAGGCCTCAAAAATGCGATATTCCAGCAGAAAAATAATAATAATATAATAATTAAAGCTGCAAGCAGCGATGAACGGGCCCGAGCACCTCTACGCGCGTCTGGGGTACGCGCGGGACGCCAACCGACGCGGCCAGGCACAATGAAACCGGAACTCTGACGAGCACAATGACGTAGATCACACAATGTAAATTTCATGTGAATCGGATGATGTTTGTCACGTAACGCTGACTTCCTGTTGCCAGTAGGTGGCGCTATGAGTATGAGTCAATATTGCCATGTAGATGTCCTCAGATCTGGACTACTATGTGGTATTTCAAGTTTGGGGCAGATTGGAAAAAGTACAGTCGAGTTACAACATTTTGTCTTTCAATGGCGAGTCATGCAAATTCTCCGCCACGCCACGTCAACGTCGTTTCAAAAAACCTCACGATTTGAATAACTTTTCATCACAAAGGTCTTCAGATTGTACTGACCAAATCTGAAGTTGATCGGGTTAAGGTCTCTAGGAGCAGTTCGTTAAAGTACAAAGCCTGGAAATAGCCAAAAATATACGAAAAATTCACACAAAAATCAAGATGACCGACTTCCTGTTGGGTTTAGAGCATGGCACCAAGAGACTTTTTTTTAAGTCTACGGGTGATACATGTGCCTACCAAATCTCGAACATCTAGGTCAAACGTACCGCGAGGGCTGCTTTGTTGAAATTTTGTAGGGGGCGCTATTGAGCCCCCTTGCCACACACAAGCACCAAAACCATATCTGTTAACATATTTTAGCGCCGTTAATGAGTGTGCCAAGTTTCGTTTGTTTTTAAGCAATCCTAGCACCTCAAAAGCAACTTCCTGTTTCATGGCGAACAATACGTCGCCACGGCAACGGCATTTCACGAAAATACAAAACCTTCGCTGTCTGGCATCATGAAGGTCTTACCATTGTTGTGACCAAATTTGAGGTGGATCTGGTTAACCTGCTAACAGTAGTACACCAAAATATGGCGACAGTAACTTCCTGTTGCCACTAGGTGGCGCTATGAGTATGATTGAAAATTAGACTGTAGATGTCTTCAGGCCGGGACGATCATCAAATGTTATTAATTTGGATAAGATCTGACCATCTGGAGTTGAGTTACAGCGGTTTGTTTTTTCATGGCGACTCATCGAAATTCGCCATATCACCACGGTGCCGCCATTTGATGAAAACTCACAATTTTCGAAAGGAAGCATCATCAAGGTCTTAAGGCTTTTCTCACCTAATTTGGTAAAGATGTGATTAATTTCTGAGGAGATGTACATCAACGTGTACAACATGACATTTCCTGTTACCACTAGGTGGCGCTATGACTGAGAGTCAAAATTTGCATGTGGATGTCATCAGGCCAGGACCCTTATCATACATGTGACATTTAGAGCAGATTGGAAAAGGTATGCCAAAGTTACAGCAACTTCCTGTTTTTTGGCGAAAGGCGCTTTTTCGCCGCCACGCCACGGTCAGATTGTTCAGTGAAAACTCACCAATTGAATAACTTTTCATCCTTAAGGTCTTAAGATGGTCCTGACCAAATTTCAGGTCGATCTGATGAAATCTGGAGGAGGAGTTCGTTAAAGTACACGGCCTATAAAACGCAAAAAATGGGCAAAATTGCATATTAAATCCAATATGTCTGACTTCCTGTTAAGTTTTTGCCATACCTCCAAGAGGCTTTTTTGTGCGTCTCCACATGATACATCTGTCTGCCAAATTTCATACTTGTAGGTGAAACCGGAGCGAGGGGCTCAAGTTTGCCAATTTTCTAGGGGGCGCTAGCGAGCCATTTTGCAACACCCGAATCCGAGACCCTTAAAATATCAAATTTTTCACCGCGTCTGATAAGTGTGCCAAGTTTAACAACTTTTCCAGCATGGCAAAGGCCTCAAAAAGGCGATTCATTTTTGTGAAAAATAATAATAATAATTCCTTCAGTTTCAATAGGGTCCTCGGACCCGACTTCGTCGGTGCTCGGGCCCTAATAATAATTAAAGCTGCAAGCAGCGATGAACGGGCCCGAGCACCTCTCCGCGCGTCTGGGGTCCGCGCGGGACGCCAACCGACGCGGCCAGGCACAATGAAACCGGAACTCTGACGAGCACAATGACGTAGATCACACAATGTAAATTTCATCTGAATCGGATGATGTTTGTCACGTAACGCTGACTTCCTGTTGCCAGTAGGTGGCGCTATGACTATGAGTCAATATTGCCATGTAGATGTCCTCAGATCTGGACTACTATGTGGTATTTCAAGTTTGGGGCAGATTGGAAAAAGTACAGTCGAGTTACAACATTTTGTCTTTCAATGGCGAGTCATGCAAATTCTCCGCCACGCCACGTCAACGTCGTTTCAAAAAACCTCACGATGTGAATAACTTTTCATCACAAAGGTCTTCAGATTGTACTGACCAAATCTGAAGTTGATCGGGTTAAGTCTCTAGGAGCAGTTCGTTAAAGTACAAAGCCTGGAAATGGCCAAAAATATACGAAAAATTCACACAAAAATCAAGATGGCCGACTTCCTGTTGGGTTTAGAGCATGGCACCAAGAGACTTTTTTTTAAGTCTACGGGTGATACATGTGCCTACCAAATCTCGAACATCTAGGTCAAACGTACCGCGAGGGCTGCTTTGTTGAAATTTTGTAGGGGGCGCTATTGAGCCCCCTTGCCACACACAAGCACCAAAACCATATCTGTTAACATATTTTAGCGCCGTTAATGAGTGTGCCAAGTTTCGTTTGTTTTTAAGCAATCCTAGCACCTCAAAAGCAACTTCCTGTTTCATGGCGAACAATACGTCGCCACGGCAACGGCATTTCACGAAAATACAAAACCTTCGCTGTCTGGCATCATGAAGGTCTTACCATTGTTGTGACCAAATTTGAGGTGGATCTGGTTAACCTGCTAACAGTAGTACACCAAAATATGGCGACAGTAACTTCCTGTTGCCACTAGGTGGCGCTATGAGTATGATTGAAAATTAGACTGTAGATGTCTTCAGGCCGGGACGATCATCAAATGTTATTAATTTGGATAAGATCTGACCATCTGGAGTTGAGTTACAGCGGTTTGTTTTTTCATGGCGACTCATCGAAATTCGCCATATCACCACGGTGCCGCCATTTGATGAAAACTCACAATTTTCGAAAGGAAGCATCATCAAGGTCTTAAGGCTTTTCTCACCTAATTTGGTAAAGATGTGATTAATTTCTGAGGAGATGTACATCAACGTGTACAACATGACATTTCCTGTTACCACTAGGTGGCGCTATGACTGAGAGTCAAAATTTGCATGTGGATGTCATCAGGCCAGGACCCTTATCATACATGTGACATTTAGAGCAGATTGGAAAAGGTATGCCAAAGTTACAGCAACTTCCTGTTTTTTGGCGAAAGGCGCTTTTTCGCCGCCACGCCACGGTCAGATCGTTCAGTGAAAACTCACCAATTGAATAACTTTTCATCCTTAAGGTCTTAAGATGGTCCTGACCAAATTTCAAGTCGATCTGATGAAATCTGGAGGAGGAGTTCGTTAAAGTACACGGCCTATAAAACGCAAAAAATGGGCAAAATCGCATATAAAATCCAATATGGCTGACTTCCTGTTGAGTTTTGGCCATACCTCCAAGAGGCTTTTTTGTGCGTCTCAACATGTTACATCTGTGTGCCAAATTTCATACTTGTAGGTGAAACCGGAGCGAGGGGCTCAAGTTTGCCAATTTTCTAGGGGGCGCTAGAGAGCCATTTTGCAAAACCCGAATCTGAGACCCATAAAATATCAAATTTTTCACCGCGTCTGACAAATGTGCCAAGTTTAACAACTTTTCCAGCATGTTAAGGTCCTCAAAAAGGCGATTCATTTGGGAGGAGAAAAAGAAAAATAATTAAAGCTGCAAGCAGCGATGAACGGGCCCGAGCACCTCTCCGCGCGTCGGGGGTACTGGCGGGACGCCAACTGACGCGGCCGGGCACAATGAAACCGGAAATCGGACGAGCGCAACGACTTCAGCCACAAGACTCTACGACAAACGGTGTTATGAAAAGGGGCGGGGCTAATGTGTATGGGGCGGGGTTAACCTTCACCAACTTATCAGGCACTCTCTGCTGAGTGATATGACACCTCTCACAAGAGCCTACGACAAACGCTTCATTAGTTAGTCAAGGGGGCGGAGCTTATGTGTAGGGGGCGGGATTAACCTTCACCAACTTATCAGGAACTCTCTGCTGAGTGATATGACACCTCTCACAAGAGCCTACGACAAACGCTTCATTAGTTAGTCAAGGGGGCGGGGCTTGTGTGTAGGGGGCGGGGTTAACCTTCACCAACTAATCAGGCACTCTCTGCTGAGTGATATGACACCTCTCACAAGAGCCTACGACAAACGCTTCATTAGTTAGTCAAGGGGGCGGGGCTTGTGTGTAGGGGGCGGGGTTAACCTTCACCAACTAATCAGGCACTCTCTGCTGAGTGATATGACACGTCTCACAAGAGCCTACGACAAATGCTTCATTAGTTAGTCAAGGGGGCGGAGCTTATGTGTAGGGGGCGGGGTTAACCTTCACCAACTTATCAGGAACTTTCTGCTGAGTGATATGACACCTCTCACAAGAGTCTACGACAAACGCTTCATTAGTTAGTCACGGGGGCGGGGCTTATGTGTAGGGGGCGGGGTTAACCTTCACCAACTTATCAGGCACTCTCTGCTGAGTGATATGACACCTCCCACAAGACTCTACGACAATCGGTTCATGACTTATGAAAGGGGGCGGGGCTAACGTATTGGGGCGGGGCCATGAGTCAATATGGACATGTATATGTCTTCAGGACTGGACCCTCATCATGTCTGAGAAATTTGGGGCAGATCGGATTATGTACAGTGTAGTTACAACAACTTCCTGTTTCATGGCGAATGGCCCAAAATGGCCGCCACGCCACGGTCAGGTCGTTCAGTGAAAACTCACCATTTTGATAACTTTTCATCCTTAAGGTCTTAAGATGGTCCTGACCAAATATCAAGTTGATCGGATTAAATTTGTAGGAGGAGTTCGTTAAAGTACGCGACCTATAAAACGCAAAAAATGGGCGAAAATCGCATATTATATTCAAAATGGCTGACTTCCTGTTGAATTTTGGGCATACCTCCAAGAGGCTTTTTTGTGCGTCTCCACATGATACATCTGTCTGCCAAATTTCATACTTGTAGGTAAAACTGGAGAACGGATATCAAGTTTTCCAATTTTCTAGGGGGCGCTAGAGAGCCATTTTTCAAAACCCGAATCTGAGACCCTTAAAATATCAAAATTTTCACCGCTTCTGATAAGTACGCCAAGTTTAACAACTTTTTGAGCATGGCAAAGGCCTCAAAAACGCGATTCATTTTAAGAAAAAGAATAATAATAATAAACGCTACAGTTTCAATAGGGCCTTCGCTGGCCCGACGTTGTCGGTGCTCGGGCCCTAATAATTCCTTCAGTTTCAATAGGGTCCTCGGACCCGACTTCGTCGGTGCTCGGGCCCTAATAATAATAATAAGAATTCCTTCAGTTTCAATAGGGCCTTCGCTGGCCCGACGTTGTCGGTGCTCGGGCCCTAATTAAAGCTGCAAGCAGCGATGAACGGGCCCGAGCACCTCTATGCGCGTCTGGGGTACGCGCGGGACGCCAACCGACGAGGCCAGGCACAATGAAACCGGAACTCTGACGAGCAGAACAAGAGCTAAAAATGCATTATGTTGCTTTTTATTAAGTGTAGATCACACAATGTAAATTTCATGTGAATCGGATGATGTCTGTCACGTAACGCTGACTTCCTGTTGCCAGTAGGTGGCGCTATGACTATGAGTCAATATTAACATGTAGATGTCCTCAGGTCCGGACTACTATTTGGTAGGTCAAGTTTGGGGCAGATTGGACCAAATACAGTCGAGTTACAACATTTTGTCTTTCAATGGCGAGTCATGCAAATTCTCCGCCACGCCACGACAACGTCGTTTCAAAAAACCTCACGATTTGAATAACTTTTCATCACAAAGGTCTTCAGATTGTACTGACCAAATCTGAAGTTGATCGGGTTAAGTCTGTAGGAGGAGTTCGTTAATGTACAAAGCCTGGAAATGGCCAAAAATATACGAAAAATTCACACAAAAATCAAGATGGCCGACTTCCTGTTGGGTTTAGAGCTCGGCACAAAGAGACTTTTTTTTAAGTCTACGAGTGATACATGTGCCTACCAAATCTCGAACATCTAGGCCAAACGTACCGCGAGGGCTGCTTTGTTGAAATTTTGTAGGGGGCGCTATTGAGCCCCCTTGCCACACACAAGCACAAAAAACATATTTGTTTAACATATTTTATCGCCGTTAATGAGTGTGCCAAGTTTCGTTTGTTTTTAAGCAATCCAGCACCTCAAAAGCAACTTCCTGTTTCATGGCGAAGAATACGTCGCCACGGCAACGGCATTTCACGAAAATTCAAAGCCTTCGCTGTCTGGTATCATGAAGGTCTTACCATTAATGTGACCAAATTTGAGGTTTATCTGGTTAACCTGCTAAGAGTAGTACACCAAAATATCGCGACAGTTACGTCCTGCTGCCACCAGGTGGCGCTATGAGTATGATTGAAAATTAGACTGTAGATATCTTCAAGCCGGGACGCTCATCAAATGTTATTAATTTGGATAAGATCTGACCATCTGGAGTCGAGTTACAGCGGTTTGTTTGTTCATGGCGACTCATCGAAATTCGCCATACCACCATGCCGCCGCCATTCGATGAAAACTCACAATTTTCGAAAGGAAGCATCATCAAGGTCTTAAGGCTTTTCTCACCTAATTTGGTAAAGATGTGATTAATTTCTGAGGAGATGTACATCAACGTGTACAACATGACATTTCCTGTTACCACTAGGGGGCGCTATGACTGCGAGCCAAAATTTGCATGTTGCGGTCATCAGGCAAGGACCCTTATCATACATGTGAAATTTAGAGCAGATTGGAAAATGTATGCCAAAGTTATAACAACTTCCTGTTTTTTGGCGAAAGGCGCTTTTTCGCCGCCACGCCACGGTCAGATCGTTCAGTGAAAACTCACCATTTGAATAACTTTTCATCCTTAAGGTCTTAAGATGGTCCTGACCAAATTTCAAGTTGATCTGATGTAATCTGCAGGAGGAGTTCGTTAAAGTACACGGCCTATAAAACGCAAAAAATGGGCGAAAATCACATATTAAATCCAATATGGCTGACTTCCTGTTGAATTATGGGCATACCTCCAAGAGGCTTTTTTGTGCGTCTCCACATGATACATCTGTCTGCCAAATTTCATACTTGTAGGTAAAACCAGAGAACGGATATCAATTTTTCCAATTTTCTAGGGGGCGCTAGAGAGCCATTTTGCAAAACCCGAATCTGAGACCCTTAAAATATCAAATTTTTCACCGCGTCTGATAAGTGTGCCAAGTTTAACAACTTTTCCAGCATGGCAAAGGCCTCAAAAACGCGATTCATTTGAGAGAAAAAGAAAAAGAAAAGAAAAAGAAACACTACAGTTTCAATAGGGTCCTCGGACCCGACTTCGTCGGTGCTCGGGCCCTAATAATAATAAAGCTGCAAGCAGCGATGAACGGGCCCGAGCACCTTCACGCACGTCGTGGGTACTAGCGGGACCCCGTCGACAAACCCGTACATTTCAGTGACCATCGGACACTGCACGCACAAGTTAGACGTTATTTCCTGCGTGGATTGAGTGGCACAGGAAATGTCGTATTGCAAGTTTTTCACCACTTCCTGTGTCCACTATGTGGCGCTAGAGAACAAGAGCTAAAAATTCATTATGTTGCTTTTTATTAAGTGTGGATCACACAATGTAAATTTCATGTGAATCGGATGATGTCTGTCACGTAACGCTGACTTCCTGTTGCCAGTAGGTGGCACTATGACTATGAGTCAATATTAACATGTAGATGTCCTCAGGTCCGGACTACTATTTGGTAGGTCAAGTTTGGGGCAGATTGGACCAAATACTGTCGAGTTACAACATTTTGTCTTTCAATGGCGAGTCATGCAAATTCTCCGCCACGCCACGACAACGTCGTTTCAAAAAACCTCACGATTTGAATAACTTTTCATCACAAAGGTCTTCAGATTGTACTGACCAAATCTGAAGTTGATCGGGTTAAGTCTGTAGGAGGAGTTCGTTAAAGTACAAAGCCTGGAAATGGCCAAAAATATACGAAAAATTCACACAAAAATCAAGATGGCCGACTTCCTGTTGGGTTTAGAGCTCGGCACCAAGAGACTTTTTTTTAAGTCTACGAGTGATACATGTGCCTACCAAATCTCGAACATCTAGGCCAAACGTACCGCGAGGGCTGCTTTGTTGAAATTTTGTAGGGGGCGCTATTGAGCCCCCTTGCCACACACAAGCACCAAAACCATATCTGTTAACATATTTTAGCGCCGTTAATGAGTGTGCCAAGTTTCGTTTGTTTTTAAGCAATCCTAGCACCTCAAAAGCAACTTCCTGTTTCATGGCGAACAATACGTCGCCACGGCAACGGCATTTCACGAAAATTCAAAACCTTCACTGTCTGGTATCACGAAGGTCTTACCATTGTTGTGACCAAATTTGAGGTTGATCTGGTTAACCTGCTAAGAGTAGTACACCAAAATATCGCGACAGTTACGTCCTGCTGCCACCAGGTGGCGCTATGAGTATGATTGAAAATTAGACTGTAGATATCTTCAAGCCGGGACGCTCATCAAATGTTATTAATTTGGATAAGATCTGACCATCTGGAGTCGAGTTACAGCGGTTTGTTTGTTCATGGCGACTCATCGAAATTCGCCATACCACCACGCCGCCGCCATTCGATGAAAACTCACAATTTTCGAAAGGAAGCATCATCAAGGTCTTAAGGCTTTTCTCACCTAATTTGAGATAGATGTGATTAATTTCTGAGGCAGAGTACATCAACGTGTACAACATGACATTTCCTGTTACCACTAGGGGGCGCTATGACTGCGAGCCAAAATTTGCATGTTGCGGTCATCAGGCAAGGACCCTTATCATACATGTGAAATTTAGAGCAGATTGGAAAATGTATGCCAAAGTTATAACAACTTCCTGTTTTTTGGCGAAAGGCGCTTTTTCGCCGCCACGCCACGGTCAGATCGTTCAGTGAAAACTCACCATTTGAATAACTTTTCATCCTTAAGGTCTTAAGATGGTCCTGACCAAATTTCAAGTCGATCTGATGTAATCTGCAGGAGGAGTTCGTTAAAGTACATGGCCTATAAAACGCAAAAAATGGGCAAAATTGCATATTAAATCCAATATGGCTGACTTCCTGTTGAGTTTTGGCCATACCTCCAAGAGGCTTTTTTGTGTGTCTTATCATGTTACATCTGTCTGCCAAATTTCATACTTGTAGGTGAAACCGGAGCGAGGGGCTCAAGTTTGCCAATATTCTAGGGGGCGCTAGCGAGCCATTTTGCAACATCCGAGCTGGAGCCCCTTAAAATATCAAATTTTTCACCGCGTCTGATAAGTGTGCAAAGTTTAACAACTTTTCGAGCATGGCAAAGGCCTCAAAAACGCGATTCATTTGAGAGAAAAATAATAATAATAATAATTAAAGCTGCAAGCAGCGATGAACGGGCCCGAGCACCTCTCCGCGCGTCGGGGGTACTGGCGGGACGCCAACTGACGCGGCCGGGCACAATGAAACCGGAAATCTGACGAGCGCAACGACTTCAGCCACAAGACTCTACGACAAACGGTGTTATGAAAAGGGGGGGGGCTAATGTGTAGTGGGCGGGGTTAACCTTCACCAACTTATCAGGCACTCTCTGCTGAGTGATATGACACCTCTCACAAGAGCCTATGACAAACGCTTCATTAGTTAGTCAAGGGGGCGGAGCTTATGTGTAGGGGGCGGGATTAACCTTCAACAACCTATCAGGAACTTTCTGCTGAGTGATATGACACCTCTCACAAGAGCCTACGACAAACGCTTCATTAGTTAGTCAAGGGGGCGGGGCTTATGTGTAGGGGGCGGGGTTAACCTTCACCAACTAATCAGGCACTCTCTGCTGAGTGATATGACACCTCTCACAAGAGCCTACGACAAATGCTTCATTAGTTAGTCAAGGGGGCGGGGCTTGTGTGTAGGGGGCGGGGTTAACCTTCACCAACTAATCAGGCACTCTCTGCTGAGTGATATGACACCTCTCACAAGAGCCTACGACAAACGCTTCATTAGTTAGTCAAGGGGGCGGGGCTTGTGTGTAGGGGGCGGGGTTAACCTTCACCAACTAATCAGGCACTCTCTGCTGAGTGATATGACACCGCTCACAAGAGCCTACGACAAACGCTTCATTAGTTAGTCAAGGGGGCGGAGCTTATGTGTAGGGGGCGGGATTAACCTTCACCAACTTATCAGGAACTTTCTGCTGAGTGATATGACACCTCTCACAAGAGTCTACGACAAACGCTTCATTAGTTAGTCAAGGGGGCGGGGCTTATGTGTAGGGGGCGGGGTTAACCTTCACCAACTTATCAGGCACTCTCTGCTGAGTGATATGACACCTCCCACAAGACTCTACGACAATCGGTTCATGACTTATGAAAGTGGGCGGGGCTAACGTATTGGGGCGGGGCCATGAGTCAATATGGACATGTATATGTCTTCAGGACTGGACCCTCATCATGTCTGAGAAATTTGGGGCAGATCGGATTATGTACAGTGTAGTAACAACAACTTCCTGTTTCATGGCGAATGGCCCAAAATGGCCGCCACGCCACGGTCAGGTCGTTAAGTGAAAACTCACCATTTTGATAACTTTTCATCCGTAAGGTCTTAAGATGGTCCTGACCAAATTACAAGTCGATCCGATGAAGTCTGTCGGAGGAGTTCGTTAAAGTACACGGCCTATAAAACGCCAAAAACGGGCAAAAATGGGCGAAAATCGTATATTATATTCAAAATGGCTGACTTCCTGTTGAATTTTGGGCATACCTACCAGAGGCTTTTTTGTGCGTCTCCACATGATACATCTGTCTGCCAAATTTCATACTTGTAGGTAAAACCGGAGAACCGATATCAAGTTTTCCAATTTTCTAGGGGGCGCTAGAGAGCCATTTTGCAAAATCCGAATCTGAGACCCTTAAAATATCAAATTTTTCACCGCTTCTGATAAGTGTGCCAAGTTTCACAACTTTTCCAGCATGGCAAGGGCCTCAAAAAGGCGATTCATTTGAGAGAAAAAGAAAAAGAATAATAATAATAATAATAAGAATTCCTTCAGTTTCAAGAGGGCCTTCGCTGGCCCGACGTTGTCGGTGCTCGGGCCCTAATAATAATAATTAAAGCTGCAAGCAGCGATGAACGGGCCCGAGCACCTCTACGCGCATCTGGGGTACGCGCGGGACGCCAACCGACGCGGCCAGGCACAATGAAACCAGAACTCTGACGAGCACAATGACGTAGATCACACAATGTAAATTTCATGTGAATCGGATGATGTTTGTCACGTAACGCTGACTTCCTGTTGCCAGTAGGTGGCGCTATGACTATGAGTCAATATTGCCATGTAGATGTCCTCAGATCTGGACTACTATGTGGTATTTCAAGTTTGGGGCAGATTGGAAAAAGTACAGACGAGTTACAACATTTTGTCTTTCAATGGCGAGTCATGCAAATTCTCCGCCACGCCACGTCAACGTCGTTTCAAAAAACCTCACGATTTGAATAACTTTTCATCACAAAGGTCTTCAGATTGTACTGACCAAATCTGAAGTTGATCGGGTTAAGTCTCTAGGAGCAGTTCGTTAAAGTACAAAGCCTGGAAATAGCCAAAAATATACGAAAAATTCACACAAAAATCAAGATGACCGACTTCCTGTTGGGTTTAGAGCATGGCACCAAGAGACTTTTTTTTAAGTCTACGGGTGATACATGTGCCTACCAAATCTCGAACATCTAGGTCAAACGTACCGCGAGGGCTGCTTTGTTGAAATTTTGTAGGGGGCGCTATTGAGCCCCCTTGCCACACACAAGCACC
The DNA here is from genome assembly GCA_916701645.2 of Sebastolobus alascanus. Lineage (NCBI taxonomy): Eukaryota > Metazoa > Chordata > Actinopteri > Perciformes > Sebastidae > Sebastolobus > Sebastolobus alascanus. Next base: position 23,228 of record CAKAOJ020002131.1, read on the forward strand.
AAAACCATATCTGTTAACATATTTTAGCGCCGTTAATGAGTGTGCCAAGTTTCGTTTGTTTTTAAGCAATCCTAGCACCTCAAAAGCAACTTCCTGTTTCATGGCGAACAATACGTCGCCACGGCAACGGCATTTCACGAAAATACAAAACCTTCGCTGTCTGGCATCATGAAGGTCTTACCATTGTTGTGACCAAATTTGAGGTGGATCTGGTTAACCTGCTAACAGTAGTACACCAAAATATGGCGACAGTAACTTCCTGTTGCCACTAGGTGGCGCTATGAGTATGATTGAAAATTAGACTGTAGATGTCTTCAGGCCGGGACGATCATCAAATGTTATTAATTTGGATAAGATCTGACCATCTGGAGTTGAGTTACAGCGGTTTGTTTTTTCATGGCGACTCATCGAAATTCGCCATACCACCACGACGCCGCCATTTGATGAAAACTCACAATTTTCGAAAGGAAGCATCATCAAGGTCTTAAGGCTTTTCTCACCTAATTTGGTAAAGATGTGATTAATTTCTGAGGAGATGTACATCAACGTGTACAACATGACATTTCCTGTTACCACTAGGTGGCGCTATGACTGAGAGTCAAAATTTGCATGTGGATGTCATCAGGCCAGGACCCTTATCATACATGTGACATTTAGAGCAGATTGGAAAAGGTATGCCAAAGTTACAGCAACTTCCTGTTTTTTGGCGAAAGGCGCTTTTTCGACGCCACGCCACGGTCAGATTGTTCAATGAAAACTCACCAATTGAATAACTTTTCATCCTTAAGGTCTTAAGATGGTCCTGACCAAATTTCAAGTCGATCTGATGAAATCTGGAGGAGGAGTTCGTTAAAGTACACGGCCTATAAAACGCAAAAAATGGGCAAAATCGCATATAAAATCCAATATGGCTGACTTCCTGTTGAGTTTTGGCCATACCTCCAAGAGGCTTTTTTGTGCGTCTCAACATGTTACATCTGTGTGCCAAATTTCATACTTGTAGGTGAAACCGGAGCGAGGGGCTCAAGTTTGCCAATTTTCTAGGAGGCGCTAGTGAGTCATTTTGCAACACCCGAGACCGAGACCCTTAATATATCAAATTTTTCACCGCGTCTGACAAGTGTGCCAAGTTTAACAACTTTTCAAGCATGGCAAAGGCCTCAAAAACGCGATTCATTTTAAGAATAATAATAATAATAATAATCCTTTCAGTTTCAATAGGGTCCTCGGACCCGACTTCGTCGGTGCTCGGGCCCTAATAATAAACATTACAGTTTCAATAGGGTCCTCGGACCCGACTTCGTCGGTGCTCGGGCCCTAATTAAAGCTGCAAGCAGCGATGAACGGGCCCGAGCACCTCTCCGCACGTCGGGGGTACTGGCGGGACGCCAACTGACGCGTCCGGGCACAATGAAACCGGAACTCTGACGAGCGCAACGACGTCTGCCACAAGACTCTACGACAAACGGACTTATGAAAGGGGGCATGGGAAATGTCGCATTTCAATTTTTTCACCACTTCCTGTGTCCACTATGTGGCGCTGAAGAACACGGGCTAAAAATGCATTTTGTTGCTTTTCATCAAGTGTAGATCACACAATGTAAATTTCATGTGAATCGGATGATGTCTGTCACGTAACGCTGACTTCCTGTTGCCAGTAGGTGGCGCTATGACTATGAGTCAATATTGCCATGTAGATGTCCTCAGATCTGGACTACTATGTGGTATTTCAAGTTTGGGGCAGATTGGAAAAAGTACAGTCGAGTTACAATATTTTGTCTGTCAATGGCGAGTCATGCAAATTCTCCGCCACGCCACGTCAACGTCGTTTCAAAAAACCTCACGATTTGAATAACTTTTCATCACAAAGGTCTTCAGATTGTACTGACCAAATCTGAAGTTGATCGGGTTAAGTCTCTAGGAGCAGTTCGTTAAAGTACAAAGCCTGGAAATGGCCAAAAATATACGAAAAATTCACACAAAAATCAAGATGACCGACTTCCTGTTGGGTTTAGAGCATGGCACCAAGAGACTTTTGTTTAAGTCTACGGGTGATACATGTGCCTACCAAATCTCGAACATCTAGGTCAAACGTACCGCGAGGGCTGCTTTGTTGAAATTTTGTAGGGGGCGCTATTGAGCCCCCTTGCCACACACAAGCACCAAAACCATATCTGTTAACATATTTTAGCGCCGTTAATGAGTGTGCCAAGTTTTGTTTGTTTTTAAGCAATCCTAGTACCTCAAAAGCAACTTCCTGTTTCATGGCGAACAATGCGTCGCCACGGCAACGGCATTTCACGAAAATAGAAAACCTTCGCTGTCTGACATCATGAAGGTCTTACCATTGTTGTGACCAAATTTGAGGTGGATCTGGTTAACCTGCTAACAGTAGTACACCAAAATATGGCGACAGTAACTTCCTGTTGCCACTAGGTGGCGCTATGAGTATCATTAAAAATTAGACTGTAGGTGTCTTCAAGCCGGGACTCTCATCAAATGTTATTAATATGGATAAGATCTGACCATCTAGAGTTGAGTTACAGCGGTTTGTTTTTTCATGGCGACTCATCGAAATTCGCCATATCACCAAGGCGCCGCCATTTGATGAAATCTCACAATTTTCGAAAGGAAGCATCATCAAGGTCTTAAGGCTTTTCTCACCTAATTTGGTAAGGATGTGATTAATTTCTGAGGAGATGTACATCAACGTGTACAACATGACATTTCCTGTTACCACTAGGTAGCGCTATGACTGAGAGTCAAAATTTGCATGTGGATGTCATCAGGCCAGGACCCTTACCATACATGTGACATTTAGAGCAGATTGGAAAAGGTATGCCAAAGTTACAGCAACTTCCTGTTTTTTGGCGAAAGGCGCTTTTTCGCCGCCACGCCACGGTCAGATTGTTCAATGAAAACTCACCAATTGAATAACTTTTCATCCTTAAGGTCTTAAGATGGTCCTGACCAAATTTCAAGTCGATCTGATGAAATCTGGAGGAGGAGTTCGTTAAAGTACACGGCCTATAAAACGCAAAAAATGGGCAAAATCGCGTATAAAATCCAATATGGCTGACTTCCTGTTGAGTTTTGGCCATACCTCCAAGAGGCTTTTTTGTGCGTCTCCACATGATACATCTGTCTGCCAAATTTCATACTTGTAGGAAAAACTGGAGAACGGATATCAGATTTTCCAATTTTCTAGGTGGCGCTAGAGAGCCATTTTGCAAAATCCGAATCCGAGACCCTTAAAATATCAAAATTTTCACCGCGTCTGATAAGTCTGCCAAGTTTAACAACTTTTTGAGCATGGCAAAGGCCTCAAAAAGGCGATTCATTTTTGTGAAAAATAAAAAGAATAATAATTAAAGCTGCAAGCAGCGATGAACGGGCCCGAGCACCTCTACGCGCGTCTGGGGTACGGGCGGGACGCCAACCGACGCGGCCGGGCACAATGAAACCGGAACTTTGACGGGCGCAATGACGTAGATCACACAATGTAAATTTCAAGTGAATCGGATGATGTTTGTCACGTAACGCTGACTTCCTGTTGCCAGTAGGTGGCGCTATGACTATGAGTCAATATTGCCATGTAGATGTCCTCAGATCTGGACTACTATATGGTATTTCAAGTTTGGGGCAGATTGGAAAAAGTACAGTCGAGTTACAACATTTTGTCTTTCAATGGCGAGTCATGCAAATTCTCCGCCACGCCACGTCAACGTCGTTTCAAAAAACCTCACGATTTGAATAACTTTTCATCACAAAGGTCTTCAGATTGTACTGACCAAATCTGAAGTTTATCGGGTTAAGTCTCTAGGAGGAGTTCGTTAAAGTACAAAGCCTGGAAATGGCCAAAAATATACGAAAAATTCACACAAAAATCAAGATGACCGACTTCCTGTTGGGTTTAGAGCATGGCACCAAGAGACTTTTTTTTAAGTCTACGGGTGATACATGTGCCTACCAAATCTCGAACATCTAGGTCAAACGTACCGTGAGGGCTGCTTTGTTGAACTTTTGTAGGGGGCGCTATTGAGCCCCCTTGCCACACACAAGCACAAAAACCATATCTGTTAACATATTTTAGCGCTGTTAATGAGTGTGCCAAGTTTCGTTTGTTTTTAAGCAATCCTAGCACCTCAAAAGCAACTTCCTGTTTCATGGCGAACAATACGTCGCCACGGCAACGGCATTTCACGAAAATACAAAACCTTCACTGTCTGGCATCATGAAGGTCTTACCATTGTTGTGACCAAATTTGAGGTGGATCTGGTTAACCTGCTAACAGTAGTACACCAAAATATGGCGACAGTAACTTCCTGTTGCCACTAGGTGGCGCTATGAGTATGATTGAAAATTAGACTGTAGATGTCTTCAGGCCGGGACGATCATCAAATGTTATTAATTTGGATAAGATCTGACCATCTGGAGTTGAGTTACAGCGGTTTGTTTTTTCATGGCGACTCATCGAAATTC
>CAKAOJ020002132.1:0-30009 GCA_916701645.2 Sebastolobus alascanus
ACAATACCACTATGTTACAGCGCCTTAAGCCGTTTCTACCAACCTACTAATGGCTTGTAGGCAGTTTTTTGTTTTTTTTTCCAAGATAGATATGATTGACATAGACGTCTGGGTGTTTTCCTATGTTTTATGTTTTACCTTAGATGGATCTCTAGCATAGTCTGAAATGACAATGTATTATTGATAACACCTCATATAGTTTTACTATAAAGCTCATCATGGCTGTATAAGTATATATAATATAATATAAATCTGTGACGATACAAATCAGAGTTAATTTATTTAGAGATTATTGAGTCTGCAGGAGAAATGTGGAAGAACATCATGATGTCTGTCAACCCAAAGGAGGAAGTGTAGTGATGACTTGTCTTTGATTTCATAGGGCAGGACTCTTCCTGTGTGTTTGGCATTCCTGGAGCATATTAGAATGGATGTGGACCCAGGACACCCGAGCACCACAGTAGTCCACTGAACACACTTGAACCACTCTCAGCACCCTGCTTGCTTCCAGACCCCGGACATTATTTGAAGAGCCAGTGAGTTATACATTATTTGTATAGAAAACACTTTTCATAAAGAGCAAGGGACCACGTGTAAAAAGCTGTGATACATCTGCTAGAAACTTCTCAACACTCCTCAAGGAGAGACACTGAATCCTGCTGCTTTCCTTTGGAATTTCAGTGATGTTAGGTTACCATAACATTAAATAGTCAATCATTTGCAGGTGCCATGATATTTGTTTGATTATATTTGATTTTCACCACAGTCCAAATGATTTTTACTGAGGCCTAAAAACTCACAGCTTTAGTTTCTTCTCCACTTTAATTTGGAAAAACAACAACCAGAGAAAACATTGATAAAATAGTCTGATTTCTGATAATGTACTGAGATGATAATATATGAAAGGTATCATGTTTTTTTAAACTCATCTCTAGTATTATTAATATTTATAATAACATTTCTTAACAAAAGCCTGAAACAACTCCAAAACATATCTCACAACTATGATGATGATGATGAGGAGGAGGGTCCACTTCCCATTTAATTTCTCATTTATCTCTGGGACTAAGATCAAGCACTTTCACATGTAGCCTTCAGATATATTATACAAAACAATCTGCATTGGAAAGATTTCAGGATGGCTTTTGCTATTTAAAATGTTTATTCGATATTGGGAGGTAATTTAAAAGGGCAAAGTGATTACGGATTTGGAGTTCACAACAATCAGTGCTCCTATTGAGAGAGTGGTGATCAATACACTGACAAGCCAGTAGAGGTCATTGGCTAGTCGAACCAGTGCTGGTAGAAGAGGGAATAACACCAAGTAGGCATCGGTCAGGCCTTCTCAAATGAACTAGAGCATCATGCGCCCACCTTGTCATTATCTGTATAGAAAACACTTTTCATAAAGAGCAGGCACCACGTGTAAAAATCTGTGATACATCTGCTAGAATCTTTTGTTTTAACAGCCAGGAACACAATTTTAAATGTGGCAAGTAAACAATGTGAGAACATTTCCTTATTGTCGATCCTTACTGAGTGAGAGTGCAGCTCAGCAACACTCCTCAAGGAGAGACACTGAATCCTGCTGCTTTTCCTTGGACTTTCATATTTTTACATTTTTGACCAAAGTCTATTACTTTTCTGAACACCCAACAACATTAAGGACATATGGAACATATTTTATGGACACTATGGAAGCTGTCTGAATACTATTATAAAATATATTTGGATCAACAATTGCTTTATTTAACATGTAGATTTAGATTCAACATTTAGATTTAACAATTATATTTAGATTTAACATTTAGATTTAAATGGCTGGTAAGTAAATAAATAAATACACCCAATCTACAATATTGCTATTGCAGATTATAAAGTAAAACTGCTTTTCTGCAAAAAACTCTTCTCTAAGAGGCAAAAATATACATTACCTTACATACTACGCATTACACAGCACCCCAAATCAATGTACAGCGCACACCAAATATGATATTTTGGGTTGTATTGGGCTTTTGTATGTTGATTTATTTTTAATATTATATTTACCCGTTTACCTCTAATTTCTGCATTTGTGGTTAGTGTGCTTTGTAAACCAACTGTTTCCAATCAGGAAGTGAACATTCTTAGTGAAAAAAAGACTAAATATTCTACACCTAAATTAGATTATTGTTGCCTCGCTTAACCCTTAGGGACCCCTCTGGCCTTTTTAGGCCATTTTTTTCATTTTCCTTTTTTGATTTGGTGATAATTATGGCTGTGTTACAGCTTATGGCATGAATTTTTGCAAGTATGTTTATTTTTTGACACATTTTTTTAATCTAATGTCAGTTACTCTTACAGGTCTATTATACACTACTAGCACATTTGGTACCCTCTGGGGACCCTAGAGCCAAAAATGTCCACGCAAAAAAACTGCTATAAAATCATCATATATCAATATTTTTTTCTGCTTTTTTCTGCATAAATATCTTAAACCACTTCAGCTCTGCTCAAAACTACCAAATATTCAATAATTTTCAGGATTTTAACCCTTTAAATGCCATTTTCCCCATTGTAGGCTGATCCATGAAATTCTTATCTTTGCCAGTTATATTATGGAGCCCTGTGACCACCAAGGGCCCCGATAGTGACGTGTGTGTGTGTGTGTGTGTGTGTGTGTGTGTGTGAGCGTGTGCGTGTATGCCCGTGCAGTGATAATGTCATAAGTGAATAAAAGGTGGAGATGGTTTATAATGTGGGTATGTGCATTTTTAGGGTTGTGTTTAATTTGTCTTTGAAGTAGACAGATAAAATAAACCTGAGTGAAGTCATGACAATAATAACACTGATAATTACCCAAAACCTAAGCTCTTGAAAAAATTCAGTCTTAAAAAGGCATACCAAAGCATATATTATTTTCTCATGTGAACCTGCTTTTTTATATATAAAGTGTATAATAACATCTTATCCATGCATGAACCATCTGTAGCCTTTTTCTTGTGTCCAGCTGCGGTTTTGCGCGGGCGTCGCTCACCTTGTTCACAGACCCCGTCGCTCGGTTCCATTCTCCATGTTGCTTCATGCCGTGCCATAATGTCTCTGTTTGCAGCCTCCATGGCTTACGTAAACTTGAGCGCTTTCCAAAAGTCAATCCATCCTCCGACAGCAGCCTCCGCTGTATCCTGTTGTCATTTATGCCACAAACCAGACGGTCTCTCTGCATCGTTGTCAGAGTATCACCGAAGTTACAGTCCTGTGCCAGCTTTCTCAGCTCTGCCACATAGTCACCCACATTTTATTCAGGGTTTCTTTTTCTTGTATTATTTTCCACCGTTGCTGTATTTCACTTGGTTTAGGGTGAAAATGATTTTCATAGTCTACTTTTTGAGCGTTTCTTAAGTAGAAAGGCGTTTCTGGGTGAATTTGGGAGAGAAAGACACTTTAATATAGTTTATTTGATGAACACTAAAGTTTCACATGAAATTTAGCTCAAAATGGATATTGATGCTTGGAGGCAAATTCTTATGTGATATCTGAAAAAACTATGTTTCCTATCATATTCATTCTCTTTTGCAATTTTGCAATGCAATAATGTGTTTCTGTGAAGAAAAGACATCTTTTTCACATCAGTCTATTTTTGAGTGTTTCTTGAGAGAAAAGCTTTTCTGGGTGGTTTTCGGAGAGAAAGACACTTTAAGCTAGTTTATATATGAACATTAGAGTTTCACACAAAATTGAGCTCAGAATGAAGATTTGATGCTTGGAGGCCCCAAGCATCAAATCTTCATTCTGAGCTCAATTTCATGTGAAACTCTAGTATTCATCAAAAAACTAGCTTAAAGTGTCTTTCTCTCCCAAAAACACCCAGAAACGCAGTTCTTCTCAAGAAACAATCAAAAGTAGACTGATATTAAATGGTAAAAAATACAATTTCAAATGAATACTAATCTTGCTCAGTGTCTCCTAGATGTATTAATAAACTGTTTTCCAACACAGATTAAAGAAATTACAAAATCGAAAGTATAAATACTTAAGACAGGAAAAATATGAACTGTGAGGGGAAACATATGGGCAGACAGTTAATGTAATTAACAAGGTTAAATTCAACATGTTTGTTTATTTTGACTTTTGTAATGCATCATTGAAATGCAAACTAATTGAGTTACAAATAATTTCTTTAAAATGATCAATTTATTTATCAATTTTAAGTAAACACGCTCAAAATCAATAATTGCCACACTCCAGGCCTCACAAACCTCAACCTTCAGTCTTCTTTCCCAGTGATGTAATCATTAAAAACACATCCTTATGGAGGAGCAGTTTTAAGATTTTTTTTTTTCCTTCACAGGATGATTCAATGGAAAAGAGGAGAGAGGTCGCTCTCCGTTGCATGGTGGTGTGTCTCCGAGAAAAGGAGGAGGATCTCTTCAAAGAACACTTGGTAGGTAAATCAGATACCTAAGTTCTCACACATTACTTTGTGTTTCAGTCAAACACATTCCAGTGATGTTGATAGGTTTTGAGTGGGTCCTCAATACATTTTTTTTAAAATTATGGTTATATTCATGTATGTTGAAAAATGTATCTGAAAATTAACAGAAAAAAAATCCCAAACCTGAAAACGTAATTGACAACACCATAGACAGTATATGTATCTTTATATACAGTTTATATACTGTTTTTAAATGTGATGACTTAACACTGAAATGATTATTCTGATCTACTTATGCCAGGATGGTGAAGTGCAGGATACTGATGAAGTGATGAAGATTGCCGTAACCAGGGGTGCCATAATGACTGATCCAGCCAGTGCAAGAAGTCCTGGAAAACCTGAATGTGCCGAGAGCCTGTGCCTTGTTGATGGGGCTGATATATGCGCCCAACCTCAGATACCCACAACAACTGATGAAAACTTTTGAGGTATTTCAAAAGATACTTCTCGAACTAGATGCCAGCCCGAAGGTAATGTGCCTAAGAAATAAACTGATGTCCTAAAAATGTCAAATTCAGCAGGAAATTGTAAGTTATGTATGTAAACTTTTGTTGATATAAAGCTTGCCTACATCAGCATATCACCTTCAAGGCTCAAACTGCCACTGTAATTGGTAAGAATGTTTATTATGTAAGGGATAATGTGCAGCGACTTGCTGTGAAAGAATCCCCGAACAGGGCGATGCTGCATTCCGACGTTGAAGCGCCCTGAAGGGGATTCTTTCATAACAATATTAGCTGTACATTATCCCGTAGCCGTGTAATAAACACGGCTACTTACTGAAGAAATCAATATTTTCAAACAAACTGTCTGCTATACATAGCAACGGTCTGCAATAAAGAAATTACAGACTACAGAATGCTTTAATTAACCAATCAGAATCAACACAGCCGTGTAATAAATTAGGACCTCCAATAAAAGACGTGTTTTCATAGTTGATTGTACTGGGTGATTGAGGAAATGTGTTGGTACTGTGCGGTGATTACATCCATCATTGTCTACAGTGGCAGTTTGTTTGAAAGACATTCTTTGAAATACAGCCTACAGTGACCATGATGTTGAGTCAACACCTCTCTGACCATGATTAACCTTCAGGATTTATTGAAGGACTGTTGTGATAAACTGCATAAGCTTAAGCCAGGTGTATCCAATAAACTGGTAATTGAGTGTATGTTGTTTAAATTCAGTTCTGATGTTTGTATTATTTCTATTTTTGAAGTACAAAGTTGTGATTGAAGAGCTGGATACATTTCAGGAGTTCGTTTGACCGATTGTTTCCTGGTGAAAGTTTTGGTTACTGTCCTGATCTCACATTGAACATGGTTTTGTGCACACACCATGGTATAAAAAATGTCCATGGTTAAAAGAAATTAGTTGGACAAAAAGTGTTTAAAAAGTCTAAAATAAGCTGTTTGATCATAAAAACTGAAACTGAAATATGTTATTTATTTTGACTTAAGTGAAATGATTTACTAATACTCAAAAAGATGAAGATAATAATTTGCATGGACATTTGTGAGCAGGACGGAGTTAAAATAAATAAGTAAGAGTAGCTTAACCCATAAGAACCCAGAACCATTTCCCCTTCAGGGAAAATTATGGGGGATATAAAACAGACTAAACAGACCACATAGAACACATTTCTGAAATGTTTTTCAAAATACCGCCCCCTAGTGTTAAAGTGACGTACATGTCACATTGGGCGTTAACGGTTTATTTATGTCTCATTTGAAAATGAATTTAGCCTGACAGTCTTTTTGTGTTTGGTAAAAAAAAACGGTACTGAATTGAACAATATAAAATATATTAACTAAATATCACTGAATCTCCTAAATTAACTGAGCAGATCAAAATCATTCTTCTCATTGAGACATATATTTCACATGAGGTTTTCCGTGACAATTTTAAGGTTAAAGGCCCGATGTGACATATATGACCAATATATAGGTGTTGATTTGTGGTCTAATCAATTTAAGGTTGTAGAATTACTATTACTACTAAAAACTATCGTTCGGCGAAAATATCACGTGTTTGTCCAGTTTGAACAGATTGAGAACGCGTTCAAAAGGGACCCCGATGCTAGACAGATTTCACATAAGAATTGGCCTCCAAGCATCAAATACTTATTCTGAGCTCAGTTTCATGTGAAACTCTAGTGCTCAACATTAACTAGCTTAAAGTGTCTTTCTCTCCCAAAACCAACCAGAAACGCATATTTACTCAAAAAATATATTTACTCAAAAAACATATTTACTCAGAAAACATCCAAAAAGTAGACATACGAAAAAGATGTCATTCAAAATACATGCATTGCATTGAAAACATGCAAAAGAGGATGAATATGACAGGAAACATATCTTTATCAGATTTCACATAAAATTTGGCAAAATGTTCATTCTGTGCTCAATTTCATGTGAAACTCTAATATTCATCAGTAAACCCTCCCAAAACCACCCAGAAACGCATTTTTACTCAAGAAACACTCAAAAAGAAGACTGTTATGAAAAAGATGTCATTCTCAATACATGCATTGCATTGAAAACATGAAAAAGAGGATTAATGACAAGGAGCATAGTTTTATCAAATTTCACATAAGAATTGGTCTCCAAGCATCAAATCTTCATTCTGAGCTCAATTTCATGTGTAAGTCAAGGGTTCATCACTAACCTAGCTTAAAATGTCTTTCTCTCCCAAAACCACCCTGAAAAGCATTTCTTCTCAAGAAACACTCAAAAGTAGATGGATATGAAAAAGATGTCATTTCTTCACAGAAACACAATGTATTGCATTGAAAACTTGCAAAAGAGAATTAATATGACAGGAAACATAGTATTTTTCAGATTTCACATAAGAATTTGCCTCCAAGCATCAATATCCATTCTGAGCTCAATTTCATTTGAAACTCAAGTTTTCATCAATAAACTAGTTTAAAGTGTCTTTCTCTCCCAAAACCACCCAGAAACGAATTTCTTCTCAAGAAACACTCAAAAGCAGACTGATGTGAAAAAGATGTCATTTCTTCACAGAAACACATGTATTGCATTGAAAACTTGCAAAAGAGAAAGAATATGACAGGGAACATAGTTCTTTTCAGATTTAACATAAGAATTTGCCTCCAAGCATCAATATCCATTCTGAGCTCAATTTCATTTGAAACTCTAGTGTTCATCACTAAACTACCTTAAAATGTCTTTCTCTCCTAAAACCACCCTGAAACGCATTTCTTCTCAAGAAACACTCAAAAGTAGATGGATATGAAAAAAGACGTCATTTCTTCACAGAAACACAAGGTAATGCATTGAAAACTTGCAAAAGAGAATGAATATGACAGGGAACATAGTTTTTTCAGATTTCACAAAAGAATTGGCCTCCAAGCATCAAATCTTCATTCTGAGCTCAATTTCATGTGAAACTAGTTTAGTGTTCATCACTAAACTAGCTTAAAGTGTCTTTTTCTCCCACAACCACCCAGAAACGCATTTTTACATTTTTACTCAAATAAAATTTGGTACGAGCCTCACGTACCACTTTGCCAGAGTGGTACGAGCCTCATGTACCACTATGCTGGAGTGGTTCAGGCTTGTGCCACTGACATACCACTATGTTACAGCGCCTTAAGCCGTTTCTACCAACCTACTAATGGCTTGTAGGCAGTTTTTTGGTTTTTTTTCCAAGATAGATATGATTGACATAGACGTCTGGGTGTTTTCCTATGTTTTATGTTTTACCTTAGATGGATCTCTAGCATAGTCTGAAATGACAATGTATTATTGATAACACCTCATATAGTTTTACTATAAAGCTCATCATGGCTGTATAAGTATATATAATATAATATAAATCTGTGACGATACAAATCAAAGTTAATTTATTTAGAGATTATTGAGTCTGCAGGAGAAATGTGGAAGAACATCATGATGTCTGTCAACCCAAAGGAGGAAGTGTAGTGATGACTTGTCTTTGATTTCATAGGGCAGGACTCTTCCTGTGTGTTTGGCATTCCTGGAGCATATTAGAATGGATGTGGACCCAGGACACCCGAGCACCACAGTAGTCCACTGAACACACTTGAACCACTGTCAGCACCCTGCTTGCTTCCAGACCCCGGACATTATTTGAAGAGCCAGTGAGTTATACATTATTTGTATAGAAAACACTTTTCATAAAGAGCAGGGACCACGTGTAAAAAGCTGTGATACATCTGCTAGAAACTTCTCAACACTCCTCAAGGAGAGACACTGAATCCTGCTGCTTTCCTTTGGACTTTCAGTGATGTTAGGTTACCATAACATTAAATAGTCAATCATTTGCAGGTGCCATGATATTTGTTTGATTATATTTGATTTTCACCACAGTCCAAATGATTTTTACTGAGGCCTAAAAACTCACAGCTTTAGTTTCTTCTCCACTTTAATTTGGAAAAACAAAAACCAGAGAAAACATTGATAAAATAGTCTGATTTCTGATAATGTACTGAGATGATAATATATGAAAGGTATCATGTTTTTTTAAACTCATCTCTAGTATTATTAATATTTATAATAACATTTCTTAACAAAAGCCTGAAACAACTCCAAAACATATCTCACAACTATGATGATGATGATGAGGAGGAGGGTCCACTTCCCATTTAATTTCTCATTTATCTCTGGGACTAAGATCAAGCACTTTCACATGTAGCCTTCAGATAGATTATACAAAACAATCTGCATTGGAAAGATTTCAGGATGGCTTTTGCTATTTAAAATGTTTATTCGATATTGGGCGGTAATTTAAAAGGGCAAAGTGATTATGGATTTGGAGTTCACAACAATCAGTGCTCCTATTGAGAGAGTGGTGATCAATACACTGACAAGCCAGTAGAGGTCATTGGCTAGTCGAACCAGTGCTGGTAGAAGAGGGAATAACACCAAGTAGGCATCGGTCAGGCCTTCTCAAATGAACTAGAGCATCATGCGCCCACCTTGTCATTATCTGTATAGAAAACACTTTTCATAAAGAGCAGGCACCACGTGTAAAAATCTGTGATACATCTGCTAGAATCTTTTGTTTTAACAGCCAGGAACACAATTTTAAATGTGGCAAGTAAACAATGTGAGAACATTTCCTTATTGTCGATCCTTACTGAGTGAGAGTGCAGCTCAGCAACACTCCTCAAGGAGAGACACTGAATCCTGCTGCTTTTCCTTGGACTTTCATATTTTTACATTTTTGACCAAAGTCTATTACTTTTCTGAACACCCAACAACATTAAGGACATATGGAACATATTTTATGGACACTATGGAAGCTGTCTGAATACTATTATAAAATATATTTGTGAATCAACATTTGCCTTATTTAACATGTAGATTTAGATTCAACATTTAGATTTAACAATTATATTTAGATTTAACATTTAGATTTAAATGGCTTGTAAGTAAATAAATAAATACACCCAATCTACAATATTGCTATTGCAGATTATAAAGTAAAACTGCTTTTCTGCAAAAAACTCTTCTCTAAGAGGCAAAAATATACATAACCTTACATATTACGCATTACACAGCACCCCAAATCAATATACAGCGCACACCAAATATGAATATAGCCTATACAGCATCTGACATTCAAAGAGGAAGTGTGATTTTTAGATTTACATAAAGTACAAATGTCACAAATAAAGAAAAGAAATATATTTTTGTGTCAATAATAGGTACTCATGAAAAGAAAATAATGAGATTATGAAGAAAATAAACAAGGTACAGTTTATGAAATCACAGAAACGCACGTGCGTGCGTGCGTGCGTGCGTCAGTAAAAGTAATGGGAACGTAATGACGTAGGACCGAGGTACCAGTAAATAAGAGCTGTCAATCATTCCGTCTCCCCTTTTGCATCTGAGTTTGACACGAGTTGACATCAGACGCTATTCAAAACCTCAACGCTGGAAAGCTGAATTGTTGGAGAACGAGAAACAATTGTTGGAGAACGAACCTTGTGGATTACCGTGGACTAGTGGATAATTACCATTAAATTACCGGAGAAGAAAACAACTGGAAAAATGGCTGTCAGTCGGCCGAGGTCACCGATCCGTGAGGAGCAAATGCTGCTTGGAGCTGCCGGTGTGTCAGACAACGACCACGGAAGTAAGAAAACTTCTACGTTTACGTTTTTCTTCCGCCAAAGTCATTAATTAATCTCTCTAAATCACTTGCAAGTGTTTTCAGGATAAAATGAGTATATTTTATTGAGATTAAAGCTAAAGAATGAAGTGGGCCTTATTGGATAAAACACATCTGGTGAGAACAGCCACCTACACGACGTTTTCTCCGTGTAAAATAATGATTTCATGTTGGGAATCTGTTGAATTTCCCGCCATATGTTCAGAATGTAATTATAATAATGTAGTGATTTGAAAACACTGTTTTTGCAAATTTGGCGTAGAAATATTACCAAACAAAATGGCGACTGGCCTAATTTTCGAAAAATGCCCAAAAAGGCCTTTTTGTTGAGCACCATCACCATGGAGACAGTGAAATTATTAGGAGCTGACGTCAGCACGCGTCAGAGCGTGAAGGACGTAACGTTACAAGTGTAAACAAACATGGCGGCTTTCTCGAAGTGGAGAGCTGAGTTTGCTTGATTTTAATTGTTTAAGCTTTCATTAAAATACATCCTTTTAAGTTCAAAGTTCATCGAATCTGTGAACTAATTTACTAGTATGAGTTTAAGCAGATTATGAAGAAGCCTGAACTGTTTCTGGGCCTGCAGCCAGAGCCTCGTCACAAGCTTGTATTTAACATGTTGGTCATTTATTAACATTGAACTGGTCTTTGTTTGTTTGTGTGCTATTTTCTTTATGAGGGAAACGAGAGGAAAGTGGTTGGTCATGAACATAGAAATAGAAATATTTTTATTTTAACGCTGTATTCTTGTTATTCTTTTATGGTCATGAATCTTTATCACGGATGCATACACAGAACTTTATGTGTAGTAATATTGCCGGCTGCATGTGGTAATGTGCATAATGACACATTATCCTCATCATCCTACACTCCTAAAACTGGCTTTATCTCAGCATTATACACAGTTCAATGCAAACCATAGGAAGTAATGAAGACGGCAACATCTTCTAGGATAATAGAAACAATTCATACAGTGCCATGGAAAATAATCTCTGCCACTAAACTCCCTCAAAACCACCTGTTCATTCCAACGTCATCCAATTTTCTTTTTTTTGGGAGGGTGGGGGGACACTGCATAGTTGCAATCTGATTGGCTACAGCAGAGTTGTGACTCATTGTTTTGGCTGAATGTGATTGTCCCCCTGTGTCAACCAAAAGATAGATTTTTAGAAAAATAAAGAAAACAAGATTATTATGTGGAACTTTGTTATCCAAATATGGATAAAAGACAAATTCTTCACTCACTTTTGTCAGTAGAGACATTACTGTAGACTGTGAATGTAACTACATCTGACTGAATACAACCGTTTTACTTCCTCAAGGCCTATGGTGTCCTAAAGCTTGTCAAATACATATTTTTTGTCTGTGGTGCACTGTACAGACTAGTGTTTATACCCACTGCTGCAGTGAGTTAGCCTTTTCACTGCTGTGTGTAAATAGTCCTTTGGATGTCCTCTTATACGTAATCCAGCCAATGTGATTGGACTTTTATTTTGGGAGTCATCTTTTTCGACGTAGTTGCATTTCCCTGTAAAAGTGGATCTGAGTGCTAGAATCTGCATTTGTGCATAAAAGTACACGTCTGATAAGGAGCCTCTTATCTCCTCGTTGAGCAATCACAAAGCAATGTTCATGTGTATGTATATTTATACAATATTAATACGAGGTGCTCCTGCGGCCGATCCGACCCGACGACCTCCGCCTCTACATCGTCTCTGATGATGAGGATGAGGCGCCTGGTCCTCCGGTCCACCTCCATTCTCCTTTCGGGGTTCGGTTGCTCTTCCTCAGAGACTGATTGTGTTCAGCATTAGCAGCCTGTGGAGCAGCATCAGTAACGTCTTGAAGATCAACTGAGAAGATTCTGTCTTTGTGGTCGTGGCAGCTTCTTCACAAACGTCACGGAGGGACGAAGCTCTCAAGAGTCATTCCCCTCAACTTGTGGCCTCAGCTCCTCCACAGAGAGGAGCAGTGAAGAGAGCCGGCAGCAGGTAAGTGCTGAGAGGACAATGAGGTTTTGTGAGTAGACCTCAGAGAGGCAGATAGCTCTGGAGACCCAATTCCATCAACTTGTGGCCTCAGCTCCTCCACAAAGAGGAGCGGTGATGAGAACTGCAAGCAAGTTACTGCTCTTATTATCACCTTTTTAATAATTCAATGATTATCTTACTCACTCTGTTTGTCTTTGAATTGTTCTACTTTTCACTGAAGCAGAGAGAGGAGAGGCAATAATAACAATATTAACAATTTTCTCCTGCACTTATTTTTATCAGTTACTTAATGATTTGGTTCTCTGTTGTTCTTTGATGTTGAGCTTCAATTTTAGTAGATGGCTATATCTGTTACGGTATGGTAATAATTAATAACATTAACAAGTATTTTAACAAGTCTTCTAGGTGTTAATGATCATTTATCATACTCACTGTGTTGTTCTTTGAGTTTTTTACATACTAAAAGTGAACCAGACAGAGGTAAGGCAATAATGAATAACAACATTTTCTTCATCAGTTATTTCATATTTTTAATGATTATTGATATTGCTCACAATGTTGTACTTCAATTGTTTTTTAACCAGGTAGCTGTCTTTTTCTACTTTTTCCTGCAATACGTCCAGCAGTTTCCTTGACGACAAAGAAGAAGTTGTTCCTCCCGACCAGATGAGTAGGATGGCCGACCACAAGACGAGCTGGAGAGCGATGGTCACCTGTGATTTAGTCAACAAACTAAGTAAGTCCTTACTAAGACTACAAGACTAGCAAAGGTTACATAAAGTGGTTATAAGCTAAAGTTAACATCGTTTAACAGCCTACAGGTTTTATTTTTATATATATATAAATCTGTGACGATACAAATCAAAGTTAATTTATTTAGAGATTATTGAGTCTGCAGGAGAGATGTGGAAGAACATCATGATGTCTGTCAACCCAAAGGAGGAAGTGTAGTGATGACTTGTCTTTGATTTCATAGGGAAGGACTCTTCCTGTGTCTTTGGCATTCCTGGAGCATATTAGAGTGGATGTGGACCAGCCGATCATCCCAGGACACCCGAGCACCACAACAGTCCACTGAACCGCTCTCAGCACCCTGCTTGCTTCCAGACCCCCGACATTATCTGAAGAGCCAGTGAGTCTCTCTCTCTGTCGGTCTGTCTCTCTGTCCACCGCCCCCTATCAATTCAATTCAGTCCAAAGGGGCTTATTGACATGGGAAACATACGTTCACATTACCAAAGCAACTGTGAACTAAAAACAAAAATCTGGTCCTCTCTCTAGGTTACATGGCGGAGAGGAGGTTGTGGTGCTCAGGCTCCATCTGTTTGGCGACACCTTGAAGCTGCTTGACATCCTCCTGGATCCATCCCTCCATATATGTTCACATTATACGGATCATTTTTAGTCATATGGACTCTGTATGTCCATCCTGGAAGAGGAAGCCCTCCTCGGTTGCTCTTCGTGAGGAATTTCCCTGTCAAAAAGTTTTTTTGGGAGTTTTTTCCTCATCACTATTTTCTACCACTTGACTGGTTTTGTGTTGATTTTAATAAAAGACAACATCAGACATCTACAATGATTATGTGTTATGTGACTTCCTTGACTTTCAGTGATGTTAGGTTACCATAACATTAAATAGTCAATCATTTGCAGGTGCAGTGATATTTGTTTGAATATATTTGATTTTCACCACAGTCCAAATGATTTTTACTGAGGCCTAAAAACTCACAGCTTTAGTTTCTTCTCCACTTTAATTTGGAAAAACAACAACCAGAGAAAACATTGATAAAATAGTCTGATTTCTGATAATGTACTGAGATGATAATATATGAAAGGTATCATGTTTTTTTAAACTCATCTCTAGTAATATTAATATTTATAATAACATTTCTTAACAAAAGCCTGAAACAACTCCAAAACATATCTCACAACTATGATGATGATGATGATGAGGAGGGTCCACTTCCCATTTAATTTCTCATTTATCTCTGGGACTAAGATCAAGCACTTTCACATGTAGCCTTCAGATAGATTATACAAAACAATCTGCATTGGAAAGATTTCAGGATGGCTTTTGCTATTTAAAATGTTTATTCGATATTGGGCGGTAATTTAAAAGGGCAAAGTGATTATGGATTTGGAGTTCACAACAATCAGTGCTCCTATTGAGAGAGTGGTGATCAATACACTGACAAGCCAGTAGAGGTCATTGGCTAGTCGAACCAGTGCTGGTAGAAGAGGGAATAACACCAAGTAGGCATCGGTCAGGCCTTCTCAAATGAACTAGAGCATCATGCGCCCACCTTGTCATTATCTGTATAGAAAACACTTTTCATAAAGAGCAGGCACCACGTGTAAAAATCTGTGATACATCTGCTAGAATCTTTTGTTTTAACAGCCAGGAACACAATTTTACATGTGGCAAGTAAACAATGTGAGAACATTTCCTTATTGTCGATCCTTACTGAGTGAGAGTGCAGCTCAGCAACACTCCTCAAGGAGAGACACTGAATCCTGCTGCTTTTCCTTGGACTTTCATATTTTTACATTTTTGACCAAAGTCTATTACTTTTCTGAACACCCAACAACATTAAGGACATATGGAACATATTTTATGGACACTATGGAAGCTGTCTGAATACTATTATAAAATATATTTGGATCAACAATTGCTTTATTTAACATGTAGATTTAGATTCAACATTTAGATTTAACAATTATATTTAGATTTAACATTTAGATTTAAATGGCTGGTAAGTAAATAAATAAATACACCCAATCTACAATATTGCTATTGCAGATTATAAAGTAAAACTGCTTTTCTGCAAAAAACTCTTCTCTAAGAGGCAAAAATATACATTACCTTACATACTACGCATTACACAGCACCCCAAATCAATGTACAGCGCACACCAAATATGATATTTTGGGTTGTATTGGGCTTTTGTATGTTGATTTATTTTTAATATTATATTTACCCGTTTACCTCTAATTTCTGCATTTGTGGTTAGTGTGCTTTGTAAACCAACTGTTTCCAATCAGGAAGTGAACATTCTTAGTGAAAAAAAGACTAAATATTCTACACCTAAATTAGATTATTGTTGCCTCGCTTAACCCTTAGGGACCCCTCTGGCCTTTTTAGGCCATTTTTTTCATTTTCCTTTTTTGATTTGGTGATAATTATGGCTGTGTTACAGCTTATGGCATGAATTTTTGCAAGTATGTTTATTTTTTGACACATTTTTTTAATCTAATGTCAGTTACTCTTACAGGTCTATTATACACTACTAGCACATTTGGTACCCTCTGGGGACCCTAGAGCCAAAAATGTCCACGCAAAAAAACTGCTATAAAATCATCATATATCAATATTTTTTTCTGCTTTTTTCTGCATAAATATCTTAAACCACTTCAGCTCTGCTCAAAACTACCAAATATTCAATAATTTTCAGGATTTTAACCCTTTAAATGCCATTTTCCCCATTGTAGGCTGATCCATGAAATTCTTATCTTTGCCAGTTATATTATGGAGCCCTGTGACCACCAGAGGGCCCCGATAGTGACGTGTGTGTGTGTGTGTGTGTGTGTGTGTGTGTGTGTGTGCGCGTGTGCGTGTATGCCCGTGCAGTGATAATGTCATAAGTGAATAAAAGGTGGAGATGGTTTATAATGTGGGTATGTGCATTTTTAGGGTTGTGTTTAATTTGTCTTTGAAGTAGACAGATAAAATAAACCTGAGTGAAGTCATGACAATAATAACACTGATAATTACCCAAAACCTAAGCTCTTGAAAAAATTCAGTCTTAAAAAGGCATACCAAAGCATATATTATTTTCTCATGTGAACCTGCTTTTTTATATATAAAGTGTATAATAACATCTTATCCATGCATGAACCATCTGTAGCCTTTTTCTTGTGTCCAGCTGCGGTTTTGCGCGGGCGTCGCTCACCTTGTTCACAGACCCCGTCGCTCGGTTCCATTCTCCATGTTGCTTCATGCCGTGCCATAATGTCTCTGTTTGCAGCCTCCATGGCTTACGTAAACTTGAGCGCTTTCCAAAAGTCAATCCATCCTCCGACAGCAGCCTCCGCTGTATCCTGTTGTCATTTATGCCACAAACCAGACGGTCTCTCTGCATCGTTGTCAGAGTATCACCGAAGTTACAGTCCTGTGCCAGCTTTCTCAGCTCTGCCACATAGTCACCCACATTTTATTCAGGGTTTCTTTTACTTGTATTATTTTCCACCGTTGCTGTATTTCACTTGGTTTAGGGTGAAAATGATTTTCATAGTCTACTTTTTGAGCGTTTCTTAAGTAGAAAGGCGTTTCTGGGTGAATTTGGGAGAGAAAGACACTTTAATATAGTTTATTTGATGAACACTAAAGTTTCACATGAAATTTAGCTCAAAATGGATATTGATGCTTGGAGGCAAATTCTTATGTGATATCTGAAAAAACTATGTTTCCTATCATATTCATTCTCTTTTGCAATTTTGCAATGCAATAATGTGTTTCTGTGAAGAAAAGACATCTTTTTCACATCAGTCTATTTTTGAGTGTTTCTTGAGAGAAAAGCTTTTCTGGGTGGTTTTCGGAGAGAAAGACACTTTAAGCTAGTTTATATATGAACATTAGAGTTTCACACAAAATTGAGCTCAGAATGAAGATTTGATGCTTGGAGGCCCCAAGCATCAAATCTTCATTCTGAGCTCAGTTTCATGTGAAACTCTAGTGCTCAACATTAACTAGCTTAAAGTGTCTTTCTCTCCCAAAACCAACCAGAAACGCATATTTACTCAAAAAACATATTTACTCAAAAAACATATTTACTCAAAAAACATCCAAAAAGTAGACATACGAAAAAGATGTCATTCAAAATACATGCATTGCATTGAAAACATGCAAAAGAGGATGAATATGACAGGAAACATATCTTTATCAGATTTCACATAAAATTTGGCAAAATGTTCATTCTGTGCTCAATTTCATGTGAAACTCTAATATTCATCAGTAAACCCTCCCAAAACCACCCAGAAACGCATTTTTACTCAAGAAACACTCAAAAAGAAGACTGTTATGAAAAAGATGTCATTCTCAATACATATATTGCATTGATAATATGCAAAAAAGAAAGAATATGACAGGGAACATAGTTCTTTTCAGATTTAACATAAGAATTGCCTCCAAGCATTAAATCTTCATTCTGAGCTCAATTTCATGTTGTAAGTCAAGGGTTCATCACTAAACTAGCTTAAGTGTCTTTCTCTCCCAAAACCAACCAGAAACGCATATTTACTCAAAAAACATCCAAAAAGTAGACATACGAAAAAGATGTCATTCAAAATACATGCATTGCATTGAAAACATGAAAAAGAGGATTAATGACAAGGAGCATAGTTTTATCAAATTTCACATAAGAATTGGTCTCCAAGCATCAAATCTTCATTCTGAGCTCAATTTCATGTGTAAGTCAAGGGTTCATCACTAACCTAGCTTAAAATGTCTTTCTCTCCCAAAACCACCCTGAAAAGCATTTCTTCTCAAGAAACACTCAAAAGTAGATGGATATGAAAAAGATGTCATTTCTTCACAGAAACACAATGTATTGCATTGAAAACTTGCAAAAGAGAATTAATATGACAGGAAACATAGTATTTTTCAGATTTCACATAAGAATTTGCCTCCAAGCATCAATATCCATTCTGAGCTCAATTTCATTTGAAACTCAAGTTTTCATCAATAAACTAGTTTAAAGTGTCTTTCTCTCCCAAAACCACCCAGAAACGAATTTCTTCTCAAGAAACACTCAAAAGCAGACTGATGTGAAAAAGATGTCATTTCTTCACAGAAACACATGTATTGCATTGAAAACTTGCAAAAGAGAAAGAATATGACAGGGAACATAGTTCTTTTCAGATTTAACATAAGAATTTGCCTCCAAGCATCAATATCCATTCTGAGCTCAATTTCATTTGAAACTCTAGTGTTCATCACTAAACTACCTTAAAATGTCTTTCTCTCCTAAAACCACCCTGAAATGCATTTCTTCTCAAGAAACACTCAAAAGTAGATGGATATGAAAAAAGACGTCATTTCTTCACAGAAACACAAGGTAATGCATTGAAAACTTGCAAAAGAGAATGAATATGACAGGGAACATAGTTTTTTCAGATTTCACAAAAGAATTGGCCTCCAAGCATCAAATCTTCATTCTGAGCTCAATTTCATGTGAAACTAGTTTAGTGTTCATCACTAAACTAGCTTAAAGTGTCTTTTTCTCCCACAACCACCCAGAAACGCATTTTTACATTTTTACTCAAATAAAATTTGGTACGAGCCTCACGTACCACTTTGCCAGAGTGGTACGAGCCTCATGTACCACTATGCTGGAGTGGTTCAGGCTTGTGCCACTGACATACCACTATGTTACAGCGCCTTAAGTCGTTTCTACCAACCTACTAATGGCTTGTAGGCAGTTTTTTGTTTTTTTTTCCAAGATAGATATGATTGACATAGACGTCTGGGTGTTTTCCTATGTTTTATGTTTTACCTTAGATGGATCTCTAGCATAGTCTGAAATGACAATGTATTATTGATAACACCTCATATAGTTTTACTATAAAGCTCATCATGGCTGTATAAGTATATATAATATAATATAAATCTGTGACGATACAAATCAAAGTTAATTTATTTAGAGATTATTGAGTCTGCAGGAGAAATGTGGAAGAACATCATGATGTCTGTCAACCCAAAGGAGGAAGTGTAGTGATGACTTGTCTTTGATTTCATAGGGCAGGACTCTTCCTGTGTGTTTGGCATTCCTGGAGCATATTAGAATGGATGTGGACCCAGGACACCCGAGCACCACAGTAGTCCACTGAACACACTTGAACCACTCTCAGCACCCTGCTTGCTTCCAGACCCCGGACATTATTTGAAGAGCCAGTGAGTTATACATTATTTGTATAGAAAACACTTTTCATAAAGAGCAAGGGACCACGTGTAAAAAGCTGTGATACATCTGCTAGAAACTTCTCAACACTCCTCAAGAAGAGACACTGAATCCTGCTGCTTTCCTTTGGACTTTCAGTGATGTTAGGTTACCATAACATTAAATAGTCAATCATTTGCAGGTGCCATGATATTTGTTTGATTATATTTGATTTTCACCACAGTCCAAATGATTTTTACTGAGGCCTAAAAACTCACAGCTTTAGTTTCTTCTCCACTTTAATTTGGAAAAACAAAAACCAGAGAAAACATTGATAAAATAGTCTGATTTCTGATAATGTACTGAGATGATAATATATGAAAGGTATCGTGTTTTTTTAAACTCATCTCTAGTATTATTAATATTTATAATAACATTTCTTAACAAAAGCCTGAAACAACTCCAAAACATATCTCACAACTATGATGATGATGATGAGGAGGAGGGTCCACTTCCCATTTAATTTGTCATTTATCTCTGGGACTAAGATCAAGTACTTTCACATGTAGCCTTCAGATATATTATACAAAACAATCTGCATTGGAAAGATTTCAGGATGGCTTTTGCTATTTAAAATGTTTATTCGATATTGGGCGGTAATTTAAAAGGGCAAAGTGATTACGGATTTGGAGTTCACAACAATCAGTGCTCCTATTGAGAGAGTGGTGATCAATACACTGACAAGCCAGTAGAGGTCATTGGCTAGTCGAACCAGTGCTGGTAGAAGAGGGAATAACACCAAGTAGGCATCGGTCAGGCCTTCTCAAATGAACTAGAGCATCATGCGCCCACCTTGTCATTATCTGTATAGAAAACACTTTTCATAAAGAGCAGGCACCACGTGTAAAAATCTGTGATACATCTGCTAGAATCTTTTGTTTTAACAGCCAGGAACACAATTTTAAATGTGGCAAGTAAACAATGTGAGAACATTTCCTTATTGTCGATCCTTACTGAGTGAGAGTGCAGCTCAGCAACACTCCTCAAGGAGAGACACTGAATCCTGCTGCTTTTCCTTGGACTTTCATATTTTTACATTTTTGACCAAAGTCTATTACTTTTCTGAACACCCAACAACATTAAGGACATATGGAACATATTTTATGGACACTATGGAAGCTGTCTGAATACTATTATAAAATATATTTGGATCAACAATTGCTTTATTTAACATGTAGATTTAGATTCAACATTTAGATTTAACAATTATATTTAGATTTAACATTTAGATTTAAATGGCTGGTAAGTAAATAAATAAATACACCCAATCTACAATATTGCTATTGCAGATTATAAAGTAAAACTGCTTTTCTGCAAAAAACTCTTCTCTAAGAGGCAAAAATATACATAACCTTACATATTACGCATTACACAGCACCCCAAATCAATGTACAGCGCACACCAAATATGATATTTTGGGTTGTATTGGGCTTTTGTATGTTGATTTATTTTTAATAATATATTTACCCGTTTACCTCTAATTTCTGCATTTGTGGTTAGTGTGCTTTGTAAACCAACTGTCTCCAATCAGGAAGTGAACATTCTTAGTGAAAAAAAGACTAAATATTCTACACCTAAATTAGATTATTGTTGCCTCGCTTAACCCTTAGGGACCCCTCTGGCCTTTTTAGGCCATTTTTTTCATTTTCCTTTTTTGATTTGGTGATAATTATGGCTGTGTTACAGCTTATGGCATGAATTTTTGCAAGTATGTTTATTTTTTGACAAATTTTTTTAATCTAATGTCAGTTACTCTTACAGGTCTATTATACACCACTAGCACATTTGGTACCCTCTGGGGACCCTAGAGCCAAAAATGTCCACGCAAAAAAACTGCTATAAAATCATCATATATCAATATTTTTTTCTGCTTTTTTCTGCATAAATATCTTAAACCACTTCAGCTCTGCTCAAAACTACCAAATATTCAATAATTTTCAGGATTTTAACCCTTTAAATGCCATTTTCCCCATTGTAGGCTGATCCATGAAATTCTTATCTTTGCCAGTTATATTATGGAGCCCTGTGACCACCAGAGGGCCCCGATAGTGACGTGTGTGTGTGTGTGTGTGTGTGTGTGTGTGTGTGTGTGTGTGCGCGTGTGCGTGTATGCCCGTGCAGTGATAATGTCATAAGTGAATAAAAGGTGGAGATGGTTTATAATGTGGGTATGTGCATTTTTAGGGTTGTGTTTAATTTGTCTTTGAAGTAGACAGATAAAATAAACCTGAGTGAAGTCATGACAATAATAACACTGATAATTACCCAAAACCTAAGCTCTTGAAAAAATTCAGTCTTAAAAAGGCATACCAAAGCATATATTATTTTCTCATGTGAACCTGCTTTTTTATATATAAAGTGTATAATAACATCTTATCCATGCATGAACCATCTGTAGCCTTTTTCTTGTGTCCAGCTGCGGTTTTGCGCGGGCGTCGCTCACCTTGTTCACAGACCCCGTCGCTCGGTTCCATTCTCCATGTTGCTTCATGCCGTGCCATAATGTCTCTGTTTGCAGCCTCCATGGCTTACGTAAACTTGAGCGCTTTCCAAAAGTCAATCCATCCTCCGACAGCAGCCTCCGCTGTATCCTGTTGTCATTTATGCCACAAACCAGACGGTCTCTCTGCATCGTTGTCAGAGTATCACCGAAGTTACAGTCCTGTGCCAGCTTTCTCAGCTCTGCCACATAGTCACCCACATTTTATTCAGGGTTTCTTTTTCTTGTATTATTTTCCACCGTTGCTGTATTTCACTTGGTTTAGGGTGAAAATGATTTTCATAGTCTACTTTTTGAGCGTTTCTTAAGTAGAAAGGCGTTTCTGGGTGAATTTGGGAGAGAAAGACACTTTAATATAGTTTATTTGATGAACACTAAAGTTTCACATGAAATTTAGCTCAAAATGGATATTGATGCTTGGAGGCAAATTCTTATGTGATATCTGAAAAAACTATGTTTCCTATCATATTCATTCTCTTTTGCAATTTTGCAATGCAATAATGTGTTTCTGTGAAGAAAAGACATCTTTTTCACATCAGTCTATTTTTGAGTGTTTCTTGAGAGAAAAGCTTTTCTGGGTGGTTTTCGGAGAGAAAGACACTTTAAGCTAGTTTATATATGAACATTAGAGTTTCACACAAAATTGAGCTCAGAATGAAGATTTGATGCTTGGAGGCCCCAAGCATCAAATCTTCATTCTGAGCTCAATTTCATGTGAAACTCTAGTATTCATCAAAAAACTAGCTTAAAGTGTCTTTCTCTCCCAAAAACACCCAGAAACGCAGTTCTTCTCAAGAAACAATCAAAAGTAGACTGATATTAAATGGTAAAAAATACAATTTCAAATGAATACTAATCTTGCTCAGTGTCTCCTAGATGTATTAATAAACTGTTTTCCAACACAGATTAAAGAAATTACAAAATCGAAAGTATAAATACTTAAGACAGGAAAAATATGAACTGTGAGGGGAAACATATGGGCAGACAGTTAATGTAATTAACAAGGTTAAATTCAACATGTTTGTTTATTTTGACTTTTGTAATGCATCATTGAAATGCAAACTAATTGAGTTACAAATAATTTCTTTAAAATGATCAATTTATTTATCAATTTTAAGTAAACACGCTCAAAATCAATAATTGCCACACTCCAGGCCTCACAAACCTCAACCTTCAGTCTTCTTTCCCAGTGATGTAATCATTAAAAACACATCCTTAAGGAGGAGCAGTTTTAAGATTTTTTTTTTTCCTTCACAGGATGATTCAATGGAAAAGAGGAGAGAGGTCGCTCTCCGTTGCATGGTGGTGTGTCTCCGAGAAAAGGAGGAGGATCTCTTCAAAGAACACTTGGTAGGTAAATCAGATACCTAAGTTCTCACACATTACTTTGTGTTTCAGTCAAACACATTCCAGTGATGTTGATAGGTTTTGAGTGGGTCCTCAATACATTTTTTTTAAAATTATGGTTATATTCATGTATGTTGAAAAATGTATCTGAAAATTAACAGAAAAAAAATCCCAAACCTGAAAACGTAATTGACAACACCATAGACAGTATATGTATCTTTATATACAGTTTATATACTGTTTTTAAATGTGATGACTTAACACTGAAATGATTATTCTGATCTACTTATGCCAGGATGGTGAAGTGCAGGATACTGATGAAGTGATGAAGATTGCCGTAACCAGGGGTGCCATAATGACTGATCCAGCCAGTGCAAGAAGTCCTGGAAAACCTGAATGTGCCGAGAGCCTGTGCCTTGTTGATGGGGCTGATATATGCGCCCAACCTCAGATACCCACAACAACTGATGAAAACTTTTGAGGTATTTCAAAAGATACTTCTCGAACTAGATGCCAGCCCGAAGGTAATGTGCCTAAGAAATAAACTGATGTCCTAAAAATGTCAAATTCAGCAGGAAATTGTAAGTTATGTATGTAAACTTTTGTTGATATAAAGCTTGCCTACATCAGCATATCACCTTCAAGGCTCAAACTGCCACTGTAATTGGTAAGAATGTTTATTATGTAAGGGATAATGTGCAGCGACTTGCTGTGAAAGAATCCCCGAACAGGGCGATGCTGCATTCCGACGTTGAAGCGCCCTGAAGGGGATTCTTTCATAACAATATTAGCTGTACATTATCCCGTAGCCGTGTAATAAACACGGCTACTTACTGAAGAAATCAATATTTTCAAACAAACTGTCTGCTATACATAGCAACGGTCTGCAATAAAGAAATTACAGACTACAGAATGCTTTAATTAACCAATCAGAATCAACACAGCCGTGTAATAAATTAGGACCTCCAATAAAAGACGTGTTTTCATAGTTGATTGTACTGGGTGATTGAGGAAATGTGTTGGTACTGTGCGGTGATTACATCCATCATTGTCTACAGTGGCAGTTTGTTTGAAAGACATTCTTTGAAATACAGCCTACAGTGACCATGATGTTGAGTCAACACCTCTCTGACCATGATTAACCTTCAGGATTTATTGAAGGACTGTTGTGATAAACTGCATAAGCTTAAGCCAGGTGTATCCAATAAACTGGTAATTGAGTGTATGTTGTTTAAATTCAGTTCTGATGTTTGTATTATTTCTATTTTTGAAGTACAAAGTTGTGATTGAAGAGCTGGATACATTTCAGGAGTTCGTTTGACCGATTGTTTCCTGGTGAAAGTTTTGGTTACTGTCCTGATCTCACATTGAACATGGTTTTGTGCACACACCATGGTATAAAAAATGTCCATGGTTAAAAGAAATTAGTTGGACAAAAAGTGTTTAAAAAGTCTAAAATAAGCTGTTTGATCATAAAAACTGAAACTGAAATATGTTATTTATTTTGACTTAAGTGAAATGATTTACTAATACTCAAAAAGATGAAGATAATAATTTGCATGGACATTTGTGAGCAGGACGGAGTTAAAATAAATAAGTAAGAGTAGCTTAACCCATAAGAACCCAGAACCATTTCCCCTTCAGGGAAAATTATGGGGGATATAAAACAGACTAAACAGACCACATAGAACACATTTCTGAAATGTTTTTCAAAATACCGCCCCCTAGTGTTAAAGTGACGTACATGTCACATTGGGCGTTAACGGTTTATTTATGTCTCATTTGAAAATGAATTTAGCCTGACAGTCTTTTTGTGTTTGGTAAAAAAAAACGGTACTGAATTGAACAATATAAAATATATTAACTAAATATCACTGAATCTCCTAAATTAACTGAGCAGATCAAAATCATTCTTCTCATTGAGACATATATTTCACATGAGGTTTTCCGTGACAATTTTAAGGTTAAAGGCCCGATGTGACATATATGACCAATATATAGGTGTTGATTTGTGGTCTAATCAATTTAAGGTTGTAGAATTACTATTACTACTAAAAACTATCGTTCGGCGAAAATATCACGTGTTTGTCCAGTTTGAACAGATTGAGAACGCGTTCAAAAGGGACCCCGATGTTAGACAGATTTCACATAAGAATTGGCCTCCAAGCATCAAATACTTATTCTGAGCTCAGTTTCATGTGAAACTCTAGTGCTCAACATTAACTAGCTTAAAGTGTCTTTCTCTCCCAAAACCAACCAGAAACGCATATTTACTCAAAAAATATATTTACTCAAAAAACATATTTACTCAGAAAACATCCAAAAAGTAGACATACGAAAAAGATGTCATTCAAAATACATGCATTGCATTGAAAACATGCAAAAGAGGATGAATATGACAGGAAACATATCTTTATCAGATTTCACATAAAATTTGGCAAAATGTTCATTCTGTGCTCAATTTCATGTGAAACTCTAATATTCATCAGTAAACCCTCCCAAAACCACCCAGAAACGCATTTTTACTCAAGAAACACTCAAAAAGAAGACTGTTATGAAAAAGATGTCATTCTCAATACATGCATTGCATTGAAAACATGAAAAAGAGGATTAATGACAAGGAGCATAGTTTTATCAAATTTCACATAAGAATTGGTCTCCAAGCATCAAATCTTCATTCTGAGCTCAATTTCATGTGTAAGTCAAGGGTTCATCACTAACCTAGCTTAAAATGTCTTTCTCTCCCAAAACCACCCTGAAAAGCATTTCTTCTCAAGAAACACTCAAAAGTAGATGGATATGAAAAAGATGTCATTTCTTCACAGAAACACAATGTATTGCATTGAAAACTTGCAAAAGAGAATTAATATGACAGGAAACATAGTATTTTTCAGATTTCACATAAGAATTTGCCTCCAAGCATCAATATCCATTCTGAGCTCAATTTCATTTGAAACTCAAGTTTTCATCAATAAACTAGTTTAAAGTGTCTTTCTCTCCCAAAACCACCCAGAAACGAATTTCTTCTCAAGAAACACTCAAAAGCAGACTGATGTGAAAAAGATGTCATTTCTTCACAGAAACACATGTATTGCATTGAAAACTTGCAAAAGAGAAAGAATATGACAGGGAACATAGTTCTTTTCAGATTTAACATAAGAATTTGCCTCCAAGCATCAATATCCATTCTGAGCTCAATTTCATTTGAAACTCTAGTGTTCATCACTAAACTACCTTAAAATGTCTTTCTCTCCTAAAACCACCCTGAAACGCATTTCTTCTCAAGAAACACTCAAAAGTAGATGGATATGAAAAAAGACGTCATTTCTTCACAGAAACACAAGGTAATGCATTGAAAACTTACAAAAGAGAATGAATATGACAGGGAACATAGTTTTTTCAGATTTCACAAAAGAATTGGCCTCCAAGCATCAAATCTTCATTCTGAGCTCAATTTCATGTGAAACTAGTTTAGTGTTCATCACTAAACTAGCTTAAAGTGTCTTTTTCTCCCACAACCACCCAGAAACGCATTTTTACATTTTTACTCAAATAAAATTTGGTACGAGCCTCACGTACCACTTTGCCAGAGTGGTACGAGCCTCATGTACCACTATGCTGGAGTGGTTCAGGCTTGTGCCACTGACATACCACTATGTTACAGCGCCTTAAGCCGTTTCTACCAACCTACTAATGGCTTGTAGGCAGTTTTTTGTTTTTTTTTTCCAAGATAGATATGATTGACATAGACGTCTGGGTGTTTTCCTATGTTTTATGTTTTACCTTAGATGGATCTCTAGCATAGTCTGAAATGACAATGTATTATTGATAACACCTCATATAGTTTTACTATAAAGCTCATCATGGCTGTATAAGTATATATAATATAATATAAATCTGTGACGATACAAATCAAAGTTAATTTATTTAGAGATTATTGAGTCTGCAGGAGAAATGTGGAAGAACATCATGATGTCTGTCAACCCAAAGGAGGAAGTGTAGTGATGACTTGTCTTTGATTTCATAGGGCAGGACTCTTCCTGTGTGTTTGGCATTCCTGGAGCATATTAGAATGGATGTGGACCCAGGACACCCGAGCACCACAGTAGTCCACTGAACACACTTGAACCACTGTCAGCACCCTGCTTGCTTCCAGACCCCGGACATTATTTGAAGAGCCAGTGAGTTATACATTATTTGTATAGAAAACACTTTTCATAAAGAGCAGGGACCACGTGTAAAAAGCTGTGATACATCTGCTAGAAACTTCTCAACACTCCTCAAGGAGAGACACTGAATCCTGCTGCTTTCCTTTGGACTTTCAGTGATGTTAGGTTACCATAACATTAAATAGTCAATCATTTGCAGGTGCCATGATATTTGTTTGATTATATTTGATTTTCACCACAGTCCAAATGATTTTTACTGAGGCCTAAAAACTCACAGCTTTAGTTTCTTCTCCACTTTAATTTGGAAAAACAAAAACCAAAGAAAACATTGATAAAATAGTCTGATTTCTGATAATGTACTGAGATGATAATATATGAAAGGTATCATGTTTTTTTAAACTCATCTCTAGTATTATTAATATTTATAATAACATTTCTTAACAAAAGCCTGAAACAACTCCAAAACATATCTCACAACTATGATGATGATGATGAGGAGGAGGGTCCACTTCCCATTTAATTTCTCATTTATCTCTGGGACTAAGATCAAGCACTTTCACATGTAGCCTTCAGATAGATTATACAAAACAATCTGCATTGGAAAGATTTCAGGATGGCTTTTGCTATTTAAAATGTTTATTCGATATTGGGCGGTAATTTAAAAGGGCAAAGTGATTATGGATTTGGAGTTCACAACAATCAGTGCTCCTATTGAGAGAGTGGTGATCAATACACTGACAAGCCAGTAGAGGTCATTGGCTAGTCGAACCAGTGCTGGTAGAAGAGGGAATAACACCAAGTAGGCATCGGTCAGGCCTTCTCAAATGAACTAGAGCATCATGCGCCCACCTTGTCATTATCTGTATAGAAAACACTTTTCATAAAGAGCAGGCACCACGTGTAAAAATCTGTGATACATCTGCTAGAATCTTTTGTTTTAACAGCCAGGAACACAATTTTAAATGTGGCAAGTAAACAATGTGAGAACATTTCCTTATTGTCGATCCTTACTGAGTGAGAGTGCAGCTCAGCAACACTCCTCAAGGAGAGACACTGAATCCTGCTGCTTTTCCTTGGACTTTCATATTTTTACATTTTTGACCAAAGTCTATTACTTTTCTGAACACCCAACAACATTAAGGACATATGGAACATATTTTATGGACACTATGGAAGCTGTCTGAATACTATTATAAAATATATTTGTGAATCAACATTTGCCTTATTTAACATGTAGATTTAGATTCAACATTTAGATTTAACAATTATATTTAGATTTAACATTTAGATTTAAATGGCTTGTAAGTAAATAAATAAATACACCCAATCTACAATATTGCTATTGCAGATTATAAAGTAAAACTGCTTTTCTGCAAAAAACTCTTCTCTAAGAGGCAAAAATATACATAACCTTACATATTACGCATTACACAGCACCCCAAATCAATATACAGCGCACACCAAATATGAATATAGCCTATACAGCATCCGACATTCAAAGAGGAAGTGTGATTTTTAGATTTACATAAAGTACAAATGTCACAAATAAAGAAAAGAAATATATTTTTGTGTCAATAATAGGTACTCATGAAAAGAAAATAATGAGATTATGAAGAAAATAAACAAGGTACAGTTTATGAAATCACAGAAACGCACGTGCGTGCGTGCGTGCGTGCGTCAGTAAAAGTAATGGGAACGTAATGACGTAGGACCGAGGTACCAGTAAATAAGAGCTGTCAATCATTCCGTCTCCCCTTTTGCATCTGAGTTTGACACGAGTTGACATCAGACGCTATTCAAAACCTCAACGCTGGAAAGCTGAATTGTTGGAGAACGAGAAACAATTGTTGGAGAACGAACCTTGTGGATTACCGTGGACTAGTGGATAATTACCATTAAATTACCGGAGAAGAAAACAACTGGAAAAATGGCTGTCAGTCGGCCGAGGTCACCGATCCGTGAGGAGCAAATGCTGCTTGGAGCTGCCGGTGTGTCAGACAACGACCACGGAAGTAAGAAAACTTCTACGTTTACGTTTTTCTTCCGCCAAAGTCATTAATTAATCTCTCTAAATCACTTGCAAGTGTTTTCAGGATAAAATGAGTATATTTTATTGAGATTAAAGCTAAAGAATGAAGTGGGCCTTATTGGATAAAACACATCTGGTGAGAACAGCCACCTACACGACGTTTTCTCCGTGTAAAATAATGATTTCATGTTGGGAATCTGTTGAATTTCCCGCCATATGTTCAGAATGTAATTATAATAATGTAGTGATTTGAAAACACTGTTTTTGCAAAAGTTTTTGGGGATTAAGTAAAAATTTTTTAAAAACCAAACAAAAATTGGGGGCGACCTGGCCTAATTT
>CAKAOJ020002133.1:0-19058 GCA_916701645.2 Sebastolobus alascanus
ATTGTATATCAGTGAATAGTCCTACAGTGATGACCTCACTATGGACCTCAGACGGTTTGAATCCGCCCCCACCGTCCCGGCACCAGCACCAGGCACACTGGTCAAAATTTCTTGCGAAATTTTCTAGTGAAGTCTTACTATTTCTCTTCCTACGGTTTTTGACACGTTACTCCTCCTGCAGCGTTGCCACGACATGCACCAAATATACATGAAAACGTGCGGAATGATCGGGAATGGTGTGCTATGACTTATCGAAGAGATTTGCGCAGCGGTCTCCGAAAAAATCGCGCAAAAACGCGATTTTTTTACTCCATAGGAATGAATGGCAAATCGACATGAAGAGAGCTCAAAAAAGCTTGTCTTTAGGGCCATACAGAGTCGCCATACTTTAATGTAGAAAAATAACTCAAAGTTTAAACGGGTCACGAGACTTGGGACTTTATTGGGCCAAATGGGCATTTTGATAGCTGGCACGGTTTTCACGAAATTGCAGTTTACGTTTTGTATGATAAGCTTTCTGACTGACGACACTTACTGTGTGTGTGTAGCCTATATATCTCAAAGAAAGAGGCCTATTATGAATAAATAAAATCACCCGGGATTTGGAAAATTACTATTATTTATTAACATACAAAAATACAATTAATATGCTCTGATTAAACCTATTAGACTCTATGGAAGTCTGAATCTGCACCCCACCGTCCCGGCACCAACACCAGGCACACTGGTCAAAATTTCTTGCGAAATTTTCTAGTTCCAGTGTGGCTTGTAGCACAGGCAAAGCCTGTGCAAAGCACACTGGTATATTATTGGTGTGAATGCTGGAAGCATTCACAACCTATGTTATTCTACATTCTTTATTTTTATTTTTCTTCCGTACAGTTTTTTTGGCCCTCTACTGCTTCCACATTTTTCAACATAGAAATCCCATTCAAACATTGAAACGTGCAGCTAAATTAGGACATGTGCGGTATTACTAATCTCATTCATAACTTTCATATTTTAAGATTTATTAACCATAATTCATCAAAAATTTTGCATTGAAATGAATGGAAGACATGTTCAGAATTAAAAAACTTTCAAGCGTTTTCAACTCTTCACTGCTCATTCATACTTTCACCTAGAAACTCCATTCAAACTCTAAAATCTTTCACATCTTCCTTAGATTCTGGCTATTATTCAACTTTTAAATCACATTTGTACTTTTTGAAATATTTAACCTTGTTTGGAGCTTGGTAAAAGTGCTCTTCTCAGACTTTTACATTAGTGTGTATTGCGTTCGTTAGAGTGAGGTCATTAGCGATAGAGTGAGGAGAGGCTTTAAAATCTTACTGAAAAAATATTTCTAACTCGCTGCCATTTCCACAATTTTCACTCTTCATACAAAATTTCTTCCCAGAAATGTTGGTAAGCTTGTGCTGGTCGCAGTCATGTAGTTATGGAATCAGTCGGACTTACACATTTTCTGATAAATGCTTGGAAGTGACTGTAAGATCACCTTCAGCCTCCTTTGAGCTCCATGTTAATTTTCTCAAATTTTTTTGGAAGATTGCAAGAGGTACTAGTTTTTGAAACTGCTGCTGAGACCACATTGTTGACACTACATACACCAATCTCGCACCATCTCTTCATCTGAGGGTCCTTACTCCTCTCCTAAAGAATCTAAGCGATAGGACTCACGGTTTTTGTCACAGAGGGAGTTGTTCGATGCTGTTTCTCTCATTGAGTCTGTCTAACTGGAGATCATTCAACACATCAAAGCAGTTAAGTTCAAAGGTTTCCCTGGTAACCGTTGATTGCTGGTTACAGGTGAATTAGATTAACTAAGCAGGAAAGGCCGACGCACACACATACACACACACACACACAAACACACGCACGCACACACGTACAATCGCACACACGCGCACGCACCCACAAACGCGCACACACGCACACACGCGCACACACGCGCACGCACCCACAAACGTGCACACACGCACACACACGCACACACGCGCACGCACACAGACGCACACACACACACACACGCACACACAACCTCTATTTACTGTGTCACAGCCCTTACACTGAGCCAGTGTGCTTCAGCCGGGCTTCAATAGATCAGGGCCATAATTAGTGATATTAATTACACCTGTGATTACTCTGCATTCACATGTCAAAATGGCTGCTGTGAAAGAGGCATATTACACCAATTTTAGCTTCTCTTCATTGGTTTTGACTTTAAACTGTAAATGGACAGGCCCCTTCCTTCCTGCCTGATCTCCTTAAACCTTCTGCTCCAATCAGGACTCTCTGCTCTCAGAATACAGGACTCCTGTCTGTCCTCAGAGTTAAAAGAAGCCAACAGGCCAATGGGCCTTTTCCTATCATATCACCTTCTTATGGAATGATTTCCCTTAACATCACACAGTCTGTTTCTGTCTGACTCCCCTCCCCACACACACACACAGACACACAACCCTTCAAAATAAAAGCCCCATAGAGTGATTTTATCTTAACAGGAAGCTCACAATGAGGCCTGTCATACCTCTTTCTTATGGAATATTGTCCCTGTGGACATCAGAGAGTGTAATTATGTCTCCCCCCAACACATCCCTTCAAAATAAAAGCCCCATAGAGTGACTGTTTCTTAACAGGATGCTCACAATGAGGCCTGTCATATCTCTTTCTTATGGAATATTGTCCCTATGGACATCAGAGAGTGTAATTATGTCTCCCCCCAACACATCCCTTCAAAATAAAAGCCCCATAGATTGACTGTATCTTAACAGGATGCTCACAATGAGGCCTGTCATACCTCTTTCTTATGGAATATTGTCCCTGTTGACATCAGAGAGTGTAATTATGTGTCCCCCCAAAAAATCCCTTCAAAATAAAAGCCCCATAGAGTGACTGTATCTGAACAGGATGCTCACAATGAGGCCTACCATACCTCTTTCTTATGGAATATTGTCCCTGTGGACATCAGAGAGTGTAATTATGTCTCCCCCCCAACACATCCCTTCAAAATAAAAGCCCCATAGAGTGACTGTTTCTTAACAGGAAGCTCCCAGTGAGACTTGTTTTACAAAATAAAAGCCCCCAAGTCTCATTGTATGTTAACAGGACACTAGGGATTCACTTAGTTTTTCAAAATAAAAGCCCCAAAAGGTAACAATAGGGAACTCAGAATTAACTATTTATTATTAACCTTTATTTAAACTCAAAAATTCACTGAGGTTGCCCTCATTTACAGTGATATCGAGTATCAGACAATTTATAATGCTTCAGCTGCTTTTCATGCATTTACAACTTTTATCTACTGATTCATATTCTTCTGTTTCTATATCCTTCTTCATACAGATTAAAACCATCAATGCAGTATTGCATCAGCTATTCAAAAACCTTAAAATATTCCACATCTTTTATACACTATTGGTATTATTCACCTTTTCAGTGATATTCATACAAATTAAACTCATTCCCATTTTCCAACTATTTTCCTACTTCTTCCCCTTCTTCATACAGATTAAAATCAGCAATGCAGTTTAGCGTCAGCTATTCAAAAACCTTAAAATCTTCCACATCTTTTATACACTATTGGTATTATTCAACTTTTCAATGATATTCATACAAATTAAACTCATTCCCATTTTCCAACTATTTTCCCACTTCTTCCCCTTCTTCATACAGATTAAAATCAGCAATGCAGTTTAGCGTCAGCCATTCAAAAACCTTAAAATATTCCACATCTTTCATACACTATTGATATTATTCAACTTTTCAGTGATATTCATAAGAATTAAACCCTTTCCTATTTTCCATCTATTCCTACTACTTCACCTTCTTCTCACAACATTCAAGCCGGCATTACAGCGTAGCGTCAGCTCTTCAGCAACCAGCATTCACACCGCGATTTCTTCAGAAATTGCTTTTCTAGTTCGACTTGTCGTTTATTTTTATTCTTCATCTTCCGTGTGCTTTTTCGGCGCGCTACTCCTCCCGGAGCGTTGCCAACACCTGTAAAAAAAAGTACATCAAAACGTGCGGAATGATCGGGAATAGTGTGCTATGACTTTTCTAAGAGATTCGCGCAGCGGATTCCGAAAAAATCACGCAAAAGCGCGATTTTTTTCTCCATAGGAATGCATTGCAAATCGACGTGAAGAGAGCTCAAAAACACTCCTCTTTGGTGCCCTACAGAGTCGCCATACTTTAACGTAGAATCATGATTAACACTTTAAACGGGTCACCAGACATGGGACGTTATTTGGCCAAATGGGCATTTTGATAGCTGGCACGGTTTTCACAAAATCGCAGTTTACGTTTTGTGAAATTTTCAGACCGTTTCAGATTTTCTAATGGGTGTGTATTGCGTGGGTCGTTAACTTTTAGAGTGAGTGACATCATCGCTAGAGTGAGAGGTAGTTTCAAAATCTTTTGAAAATTTTCCAAACAAATTGCTGCCTAGACCATAATTTTCCCTCTTCATACACAATTAATACCTCAAAACGTAGGTATGCTTGTCTTCTTTCAGATAATGTGCCCATTTCAGCAATAGGTGTTACAGTTTGGGATTTATGTCCTTCAAAGCACCAAGACATTCCTTCTTACTCTCATCCGCTGCAATGATTATTCAAATCTGAAAGTCTTGAAAAAAAGTCAACTGTGGAGCCTTTTGAAACTGCCAGCTCGCAGTCATTTTTAACTTTATCCACACAAATGACACGTCTACATCTTCATCAAAGCCTTGAGGTGCTCAAACTGAGGAGATTTCAGCTATACAACTTATAGTTTTTAAATGAGGGGTCTTTTTCAGGTAGTACCTTCTCTGTGTTTTCACCAGTCATTCCCAACCATAACTCAGCACTTTCAGACACAAACAGGTGTTTCTGATTGACTGATTAGATCTCCATCAATCTCTGCCTGTCTCTGATTGGCTGGTTAGAGCTCCATCAATCTCTGCCTGTCTCTGATTGGTGCATTGCTCTTAAGCTCTTTTTAACTGTACAAGTTTAAATCATATTTATCCCTATACAGTTACTGTCTGTTTGACCAGTCTCTGCACACACACACACACACACACACACACACACACACACACACACACACATACACACACACAGGATTTTAAGTCATAGGGCTTTTTCCTATCACTTTCATTCTGCCACTTTAATGGATCAGGGCCATAATTAGGGTCCATGCACTTGAATTTAGGTCAGGACCATCTAAAGTAATTCAAACCCTGATTTTCTTCGAACGACCTTTTCGTGGCGTGGCGGCCATTTTAGGCCATTCGCCATGAAAGAGGAAGTTGTTGTAACTCCACTGTACATGGTCCAATCTGCCCCAAATTTCTCTGACATGATAAGGGTCCATGCCTGACGAAATTTACATGTCAACATTAAGTCCACTCATAGCGCCCCCTACTGACAACTGGAAATGATATGTTTTATATGTTGACGTACTCCTCCGAGCAGGTTGACCAGATGCACCTCAAATGTGGTCAGAAAAGCCTCTAGACCTTGATGAAACTATGTTGTTTTATTCAAAATCAGTCTAACCTGTCTTAAGATGATTTCTGTCCCTCCCCGCACCACTCCTCACGGCCCCCCAATCACCATGGCAACCAGTGACAGACACGCACGCAGTCTGTGTGTGTGTGTGTGTGTGTGTGTGTCAAATACAGAGATGAGGAGGACATGATAAACAATATATATCAGCGTATACCGTAATAAGAGGAGCGAAGCTCCTCGTCTTCTCTCAAATTCACATTAGCCAATCAGAGCAAATGTAGGCATTTTCAAAACTATGGAAACATTATATATCAGTGAATAGTCCTACAGTGGTGACCTAACTATGGACCTCAGACGGTCTGAATCCGCCCCCACCGTCCCGGCACCAGCACCAGCCACACTGGTCAAAATTTCTTGCGAAATTTTCTAGTTCCAGTGTGGCTTGTAGCACAGGCAAAGCCTGTGCAAAGCACACTGGTATATTATCCTCCGGGCTTAATTGGTGTGAATGCTGGAAGCATTCACAACCTCTGTTCTTCTACATTCTTTATTGGTGTGAATGCTGGAAGCATTCACAACCTATGTTATTCTACATTCTTTATTTTTATTTTTCTTCCGTAAGGTTTTTTTCCAACGCTACTCCTTCCACATTTTTCAACATAGAAACTCCATTCAAACATTAAAACGTGCAGCTAAATTAGGACATGTGCGCTATTACTAATCTCATTCATAACTTTCATATTTTAAGATTTATTAACCATAATTCATCAAAAATTTTGCATTGAAATGAATGGAAGACATGTTCAGAATTAAAAAACTTTCAAGCGTTTTCAACTCTTCACTGCTCATTCATACTTTCACCTAGAAACTCCATTCAAACTCTAAAATCTTTCACATCTTCCTTAGATTCTGGCTATTATTCAACTTTTAAATCACATTTGTACTTTTTGAAATATTTAACCTTGTTTGGACCTTGGTAAAAGTGCTCCTCTCAGACTTTTACATTAGTGTGTATTGCGCTCGTTAGAGTGAGGCCATCAGTGATAGAGTGAGGAGAGGCTTTAAAATCTTACTGAAAAATTATTTCTAACTCGCTGCCATTTCCACAATTTTCACTCTTCATGCAAAATTTCTTCCCAGAAATGTTGGTAAGCTTGTGCTGGTCGCAGTCATGTAGTTATGGAATCAGTCGGACTTACACATTTTCTGATAAATGCCTGGAAGTGACTGTAAGATCAACTTCAGCTCCCTTTGAGCCCCATGTTAAATATGTCAAATTTTTTTGGAAGATTGCAAGAGGTACTAGTTTTTGAAACTGCTGCTGAGGCCACATTTTTGAAACTACACACACCAATCTCGCACCATCTCTTCATCTGAGGGTCCTTACTCCTCTCCTAAAGAATCTAAGCGATAGGACTCACGTTTTTTGTCACAGATGGAGTTGTTCGAAAGCTGTTTCTCTAATAGATACCATTTAAAACTCTGTCTAACTTTAGAAGTAACATCAAAGCAGTTAAGATCAAAGGTTACCCTGGTAACCGTTGATTGCTGGTTCTCAGCTGGACGAGATTAACCAATAGAGTAGGCTGACACACGCACACGCACACACACACACAAACTCTATTTACTGTGTCGCAGCCATTTCATTGAGCCAGCTTCAGCAGGCTTCAATAGATCAGGGCCATAATTAGTGATATTAATTACACCTGTGATTACTCTGCATTCACATGTCAAAATGGCTGTTGTGAAAAAGGCATATTACACAAGTTTTAGCTTCTCTTCATTGGTTTTGACTTTAAACTCTAAATGGACACGCCCCTTCCTTCCTGCCTGATCTCTTTAAACCTTCTGCTCCAATCAGGACTCTCTGCTCTCAGAATACAGGACTCCTGTCTGTCCTCAGAGTTAAAAGAAGCCAACAGGCCAATGGGCCTTTTCCTATTATAACACCTTCTTATGGAATGATTTCCCTTTACATCACACAGTCTGTTTCTGTCTGACTCCCCCCCACACACACACAGACACACAACCCTTCAAAATAAAAGCCCCATAGAGTGACTGTATCTTAACAGGATGCTCACAATGAGGCCTGTCATACCTCTTTCTTATGGAATATTGTCCCTGTGGACATCATAGAGTGTAATTATGTGTCCCCCCAACACATCCCTTCAAAATAAAAGCCCCATAGAGTGACTGTATCTTAACAGGATGCTCACAATGTGGCCTACCATACCTCTTTCTTATGAAATATTGTCCCTGTGGACATCAGAGAGTGTAATTATGTCTCCCCCCCAACACATCCCTTCAAAATAAAAGCCCCGTAGAGTGACTGTATCTTAACAGGATGCTCACAACGAGGCCTGCCATACCTCTTTCTTATGGAATATTGTCCCTGTGGACATCAGAGAGTGTAATTATGTCTCCCCCCCACACATCCCTTCAAAATAAAAGCCCCATAGAGTGACTGTATCTTAACAGGATGCTCACAATGAGGCCTGCCATACCTCTTTCTTATGGAATATTGTCCCTGTGGACATCAGAGAGTGTAATTATGTGTCCCCCCAACAAATCCCTTCAAAATAAAAGCCCCATAGAGTGACTGTATCCTAACAGGAGGCTCACAATGAGGCCTTTCATACCTCTTTCTTATGGAATATTGTCCCTGTGGACATCAGAGAGTGTAATTATGTCTCCCCCCAACATATCCCTTCAAAATAAAAGCCCCATAGAGTGACTGTTTCTTAACAGGAAGCTCCCAGTGAGACTTTTTTTTCAAAATAAAAGCCCCCAAGTCTCATTGTATGTTAACAGGAAACTAGGGATTCACTTAGTTTTTCAAAATAAAAGCCCCAAAAGGTAACAACAGGGAATTCAGAATTAACTATTTATTATTAACCTTTATTTAAACTCGAAAATTCACTGAGGTTGCCCTCATTTACAGTGACATCGAGTGACAAACAATTTGTAATGCTTCAGCTGCTTTTCATGCATTTACAACTTTTATCTACTGATTCATATTCTTCTGTTTCTATATCCTTCTTCATACAGATTAAAACCATCAATGCAGTATTGGTTCAGCTATTCAAAAACCTTAAAATCTTCCACATCTTTTATACACTATTGGTATTATTCAACTTTTCAATGATATCCATACAAATTAATTAAATTAAATTAAATTAAACCCATTCCCACTTTTCCAACTATTTTCCTACTTCTTCCCCTTCTTCATACAGATTAAAATCAGCAATGCAGTTTAGCGTCAGCTATTCAAAAACCTTAAAATATTCCACATCTTTCATACACCATTGGTATTATTCAACTTTTCAGTGATATTCATAAGAATTAAACCCTTTCCTATTTTCCATCTATTCCTACTACTTCACCTTCTTCTCACAACATTCAAGCCGGCATTTCAGCGTAGCGTCAGCTCTTCAGCAACCAGCATTCACACCGCGATTTCTTCAGAAATTGCTTTTCTAGTTGGTGTGAATGCTGGAAGCATTCACAACCTATGTTATTCTACATTCTTATTATTTTTCTTCCGTAAGGTTTTTTTCCAACGCTACTCCTTCCACATTTTTCAACATAGAATCTCCATTCAAACATTAAAACGTGCAGCTCAATTAGGACATGTGCGCTATTACTAATCTCATTCATAACTTTCATATTTTAAGATTTATTAACCATAATTCATCAAAAATTTTGCATTGAAATGAATGGAAGACATGTTCAGAATTTAAAAACTTTCAAGCGTTTTCAACTCTTCACTGCTCATTCATACTTTCACCTAGAAACTCCATTCAAACTCTAAAATCTTTCACATCTTCCTTAGATTCTGGCTATTATTCAACTTTTAAATCACATTTGTACTTTTTGAAATATTTAACCTTGTTTGGAGCTTGGTAAAAGTGCTCTTCTCAGACTTTTACATTAGTGTGTATTGCGTTCGTTAGAGTGAGGTCATTAGCGATAGAGTGAGGAGAGGCTTTAAAATCTTACTGAAAAAATATTTCTAACTCGCTGCCATTTCCACAATTTTCACTCTTCATACAAAATTTCTTCCCAGAAATGTTGGTAAGCTTGTGCTGGTCGCAGTCATGTAGTTATGGAATCAGTCGGACTTACACATTTTCTGATAAATGCTTGGAAGTGACAGGAAGATCACCTTCAGCCTCCTTTGAGCTCCATGTTAATTTTCTCAAATTTTTTTGGAAGATTGCAAGAGGTACTAGTTTTTGAAACTGCTGCTGAGACCACATTGTTGACACTACATACACCAATCTCGCACCATCTCTTCATCTGAGGGTCCTTACTCCTCTCCTAAAGAATCTAAGCGATAGGACTCACGGTTTTTGTCACAGAGGG
This sequence comes from Sebastolobus alascanus, assembly GCA_916701645.2. Taxonomy (NCBI): domain Eukaryota; kingdom Metazoa; phylum Chordata; class Actinopteri; order Perciformes; family Sebastidae; genus Sebastolobus; species Sebastolobus alascanus. The sequence goes on from CAKAOJ020002133.1 coordinate 9,864, forward strand.
AGTTGTTCGATGCTGTTTCTCTCATTGAGTCTGTCTAACTGGAGATCATTCAACACATCAAAGCAGTTAAGTTCAAAGGTTTCCCTGGTAACCGTTGATTGCTGGTTACAGGTGAATTAGATTAACTAAGCAGGAAAGGCCGACGCACACACATACACACACACACACACAAACACACGCACGCACACACGTACAATCGCACGCACGCACGCACGCACACACACGCACGCACACACGCACACATACACACACACACACACACACGCACACACAACCTCTATTTACTGTGTCACAGCCATTTCACTGAGCCAGCTTCAGCCGGGCTTCAATATATCAGGGCCATAATTTGTGATATTAATTACACCTGTGATTACTTTGTATTGACATGTCAAAATCGCTGCTGTGAAAAAGGCATATTACTCCAGTTTTAGCTTCTCTCCTTGGTTTTGACTTTAAATTGTAAATGGACACGCACCTTCCTTCCTGCCTGATCTCTTTAAACCTTCTGCTCCAATCAGGACTCTCTGCTCTCAGAATACAGGACTCCTGTCTGTCCTCAGAGTTAAAAGAAGCCAACAGGCCAATGGGCCTTTTCCTATCATAACACCTTCTTATGGAATGATTTCCCTTTACATGACACAGTCTGTTTCTGTCTGACTCCCCCCCACACACACAACCCTTCAAAATAAAAGCCCCATAGAGTGATTGTATCTTAACAGGATGCTCACAATGAGGCCTGCCATAACTCTTTCTTATGGAATATTGTCCCTGTGGACATCAGAGAGTGTAATTATGTCTCCCCCCAACATATCCCTTCAAAATAAAAGCCCCATAGAGTGACTGTTTCTTAACAGGAAGCTCCCAGTGAGACTTTTTTTTCAAAATAAAAGCCCCCAAGTCTCATTGTATGTTAACAGGAAATTAGGGATTCACTTAGTTTTTCAAAATAAAACCCCCAAAAGGTAACAACAGGGAACTCAGAATTAACTATTTATTATTAACCTTTATTTAAACTCGAAAATTCACTGAGGTTGCCCTCATTTACAGTGACATCGAGTGACAAACAATTTGTAATGCTTCAGCTGCTTTTCATGCATTTACAACTTTTATCTACTGATTCATATTCTTCTGTTTCTATATCCTTCTTCATAAAGATTAAAACCATCAATGCAGTATTGGTTCAGCTATTCAAAAACCTTAAAATCTTCCACATCTTTTATACACTATTGGTATTATTCAACTTTTCAATGATATTCATACAAATTAATTAAATTAGATTAAATTAAACCCATTCCCACTTTTCCAACTATTTTCCTACTTCTTCCGCTTCTTCATACAGATTAATATCAGCAATGCAGTTTAGCGTCAGCTATTCAAAAACCTTAAAATATTCCACATCTTTTATACACTATTGGTATTATTCAACTTTTCAATGATATTCATACAAATTAAACTCATTCCCATTTTCCAACTATTTTCCTACTTCTTCCCCTTCTTCATACAGATTAAAATCAGCAATGCAGTTTAGCGTCAGCTATTCAAAAACCTTAAAATATTCCACATCTTTCATACACTATTGGTATTATTCAACTTTTCAGTGATATTCATAAGAATTAAACCCTTTCCTATTTTCCATCTATTCCTACTACTTCACCTTCTTCTCACAACATTCAAGCCGGCATTTCAGCGTAGCGTCAGCTCTTCAGCAACCGGCATTCACACCGCGATTTCTTCAGAAATTGCTTTCTAGTTGGTGTGAATGCTGGAAGCATTCACAACCTATGTTATTCTACATTCTTTATTTTTATTTTTCTTCCGTAAGGTTTTTTTCCAACGCTACTCCTTCCACATTTTTCAACATAGAAACTCCATTCAAACATTAAAACGTGCAGCTAAATTAGGACATGTGCGCTATTACTAATCTCATTCATAACTTTCATATTTTAAGATTTATTAACCATAATTCATCAAAAATTTTGCATTGAAATGAATGGAAGACATGTTCAGAATTAAAAAACTTTCAAGCGTTTTCAACTCTTCACTGCTCATTCATACTTTCACCTAGAAACTCCATTCAAACTCTAAAATCTTTCACATCTTCCTTAGATTCTGGCTATTATTCAACTTTTAAATCACATTTGTACTTTTTGAAATATTTAACCTTGTTTGGACCTTGGTAAAAGTGCTCCTCTCAGACTTTTACATTAGTGTGTATTGCGCTCGTTAGAGTGAGGCCATCAGTGATAGAGTGAGGAGAGGCTTTAAAATCTTACTGAAAAATTATTTCTAACTCGCTGCCATTTCCACAATTTTCACTCTTCATGCAAAATTTCTTCCCAGAAATGTTGGTAAGCTTGTGCTGGTCGCAGTCATGTAGTTATGGAATCAGTCGGACTTACACATTTTCTGATAAATGCCTGGAAGTGACTGTAAGATCAACTTCAGCTCCCTTTGAGCCCCATGTTAAATATGTCAAATTTTTTTGGAAGATTGCAAGAGGTACTAGTTTTTGAAACTGCTGCTGAGGCCACATTTTTGAAACTACACACACCAATCTCGCACCATCTCTTCATCTGAGGGTCCTTACTCCTCTCCTAAAGAATCTAAGCGATAGGACTCACGTTTTTTGTCACAGATGGAGTTGTTCGAAAGCTGTTTCTCTAATAGATACCATTTAAAACTCTGTCTAACTTTAGAAGTAACATCAAAGCAGTTAAGATCAAAGGTTACCCTGGTAACCGTTGATTGCTGGTTCTCAGCTGGACGAGATTAACCAATAGAGTAGGCTGACACACGCACACGCACACACACACACAAACTCTATTTACTGTGTCGCAGCCATTTCATTGAGCCAGCTTCAGCAGGCTTCAATAGATCAGGGCCATAATTAGTGATATTAATTACACCTGTGATTACTCTGCATTCACATGTCAAAATGGCTGTTGTGAAAAAGGCATATTACACAAGTTTTAGCTTCTCTTCATTGGTTTTGACTTTAAACTCTAAATGGACACGCCCCTTCCTTCCTGCCTGATCTCTTTAAACCTTCTGCTCCAATCAGGACTCTCTGCTCTCAGAATACAGGACTCCTGTCTGTCCTCAGAGTTAAAAGAAGCCAACAGGCCAATGGGCCTTTTCCTATTATAACACCTTCTTATGGAATGATTTCCCTTTACATCACACAGTCTGTTTCTGTCTGACTCCCCCCCCCACACACACAGACACACAACCCTTCAAAATAAAAGCCCCATAGAGTGACTGTATCTTAACAGGATGCTCACAATGAGGCCTGTCATACCTCTTTCTTATGGAATATTGTCCCTGTGGACATCATAGAGTGTAATTATGTGTCCCCCCAACACATCCCTTCAAAATAAAAGCCCCATAGAGTGACTGTATCTTAACAGGATGCTCACAATGTGGCCTACCATACCTCTTTCTTATGAAATATTGTCCCTGTGGACATCAGAGAGTGTAATTATGTCTCCCCCCCAACACATCCCTTCAAAATAAAAGCCCCGTAGAGTGACTGTATCTTAACAGGATGCTCACAACGAGGCCTGCCATACCTCTTTCTTATGGAATATTGTCCCTGTGGACATCAGAGAGTGTAATTATGTCTCCCCCCAACAAATCCCTTCAAAATAAAAGCCCCATAGAGTGACTGTATCCTAACAGGAGGCTCACAATGAGGCCTTTCATACCTCTTTCTTATGGAATATTGTCCCTGTGGACATCAGAGAGTGTAATTATGTCTCCCCCCAACATATCCCTTCAAAATAAAAGCCCCATAGAGTGACTGTTTCTTAACAGGAAGCTCCCAGTGAGACTTTTTTTTCAAAATAAAAGCCCCCAAGTCTCATTGTATGTTAACAGGAAACTAGGGATTCACTTAGTTTTTCAAAATAAAAGCCCCAAAAGGTAACAACAGGGAATTCAGAATTAACTATTTATTATTAACCTTTATTTAAACTCGAAAATTCACTGAGGTTGCCCTCATTTACAGTGACATCGAGTGACAAACAATTTGTAATGCTTCAGCTGCTTTTCATGCATTTACAACTTTTATCTACTGATTCATATTCTTCTGTTTCTATATCCTTCTTCATACAGATTAAAACCATCAATGCAGTATTGGTTCAGCTATTCAAAAACCTTAAAATCTTCCACATCTTTTATACACTATTGGTATTATTCAACTTTTCAATGATATCCATACAAATTAATTAAATTAAATTAAATTAAACCCATTCCCACTTTTCCAACTATTTTCCTACTTCTTCCCCTTCTTCATACAGATTAAAATCAGCAATGCAGTTTAGCGTCAGCTATTCAAAAACCTTAAAATATTCCACATCTTTCATACACCATTGGTATTATTCAACTTTTCAGTGATATTCATAAGAATTAAACCCTTTCCTATTTTCCATCTATTCCTACTACTTCACCTTCTTCTCACAACATTCAAGCCGGCATTTCAGCGTAGGGTCAGCTCTTCAGCAACCAGCATTCACACCGCGATTTCTTCAGAAATTGCTTTTCTAGTTGGTGTGAATGCTGGAAGCATTCACAACATATGTTATTCTACATTCTTTATTGGTGTGAATGCTGGAAGCATTCACAACCTCTGTTCTTCTACATTCTTTATTTTTATTATTTTTCTTCTCCCCACTTTTTTTCCAATGCTACTGCTTCCACATTTTTCAACATAGAAACCCCATTCAAACATTAAAACGTGCAGCTAAATTAGGACATGTGCGCTATTACTAATCTCATTCATAACTTTCATATTTTAAGATTTATTAACCATAATTCATCAAAAATTTTGCATTGAAACGAATGGAAGACAAGTTCAGAATTTAAAAACTTTCAAGCGTTTTCAACTCTTCACTGCTCATTCATACTTTCACCTAGAAACTCCATTCAAACTCTTAAATCTTTCACATCTTCCTTAGATTCTGGCTAGTATTCAACTTTTAAATCACATTTGTACTTTTTGAAATATTTAACCTTGTTTGGAGCTTGGTAAAAGTGCTCTTCTCAGACTTTAACATTAGTGTGTATTGCGCTCCCTAGAGTGAGGCAATCAACGCTAGAGTGAGGAGAGGCTTTAAAATCTTACTGAAAAAATATTTCTAACTCGCTGCCATTTCCACAATTTTCACTCTTCATACAAAATTTCTTCCCAGAAATGTTGGTAAGCTTGTGCTGGTCGCAGTCATGTAGTTATGGAATCAGTCAGACTTACACATTTTCTGATAAATGCCTGGAAGTGACTATAAGATCAGCTTCAGCTGCCATTGAGCCCCATGTTAATTTTGTCAAATTTTTTTGGAAGATAGAGAGAGGTAGTAGTTTTTGAAACTGCTGCTGAGACCACATTGTTGACACTACATACACCAATCTCGCACCATCTCTTCATCTGAGGGTCCTTACTCCTCTCCTAAAGAATCTAAGCGATAGGACTCACGGTTTTTGTCACAGAGGGAGTTGTTCGATGCTGTTTCTCTCATTGAGTCTGTCTAACTGGAGATCATTCAACACATCAAAGCAGTTAAGTTCAAAGGTTTCCCTGGTAACCGTTGATTGCTGGTTACAGGTGAATTACATTAACTAAGCAGGAAAGGCCGACGCACACACATACACACACATACACACAAACACACGCACGCACACACGTACAATCGCACGCACGCACGCACACACACGCACGCACACATGCGCACGCACGCACACACACGCACACACACACACACGCACACAGGCAGGCACACATGCAGGCACACACACACACACACACACACACACACACACACACACACACACACACACAACCTCTATTTACTGTGTCACAGCCATTTCACTGAGCCAGCTTCAGCAGGGCCATAATTAGTGATATTAATTACACCTGTGATTACTCTGCATTCACATGTCAAAATGGCTGCTGTGAAAAAGGCATATTACAACAGTTTTACCGTCTCTTCATTGGTTTTGACTTTAAACTGTAAATGGACACGCCCCTTCCTTCCTGCCTGATCTCCTTAAACCTTCTGCTCCAATCAGGACTCTCTGCTCTCAGAATACAGGACTCCTGTCTGTCCTCAGAGTTAAAAGAAGCCAACAGGCCAATGGGCCTTTTCCTATCATATCACCTTCTTATGGAATGATTTCCCTTTACATGACACAGTCTGCTTCTGTCTGACTCCCCCCCACACACACATCCCTTCAAAATAAAAGCCCCATAGAGTGACTGTATCTTAACAGGATGCTCACAATGAGGCCTGCCATAACTCTTTCTTATGGAATATTGTCCCTGTGGACATCAGAGAGTGTAATTATGTCTCCCCCCAACATATCCCTTCAAAATAAAAGCCCCATAGAGTGACTGTTTCTTAACAGGAAGCTCCCAGTGAGACTTTTTTTTCAAAATAAAAGCCCCCAAGTCTCATTGTATGTTAACAGGAAACTAGGGATTCACTTAGTTTTTCAAAATAAAAGCCCCAAAAGGTAACAACAGGGAACTCAGAATTAACTATTAATTATTAACCTTTATTTAAACTCGAAAATTCACTGAGGTTGCCCTCATTTACAGTGACATCGAGTGACAAACAATTTGTAATGCTTCAGCTGCTTTTCATGCATTTACAACTTTTATCTACTGATTCATATTCTTCTGTTTCTATATCCTTCTTCATACAGATTAAAACCATCAATGCAATATTGATTCAGCTATTCAAAAACCTTAAAATCTTCCACATCTTTTATACACTATTGGTATTATTCAACTTTTCAATGATATTCATACAAATTAATTAAATTAAATTAAATTAAACCCATTCCCACTTTTCCAACTATTTTCCTACTTCTTCCCCTTCTTCATACAGATTAAAATCAGCAATGCAGTTTAGCGTCAGCTATTCAAAAACCTTAAAATATTCCACATCTTTCATACACTATTGGTATTATTCAACTTTTCAGTGATATTCATAAGAATTAAACCCTTTCCTATTTTCCATCTATTCCTACTACTTCACCTTCTTCTCACAACATTCAAGCCGGCATTACAGCGTAGCGTCAGCTCTTCAGCAACCGGCATTCACACCGCGATTTCTTCAGAAATTGCTTTTCTAGTTTTTATTATTATTTTTCTTCTCCCCACTTTTTTTCCAATGCTACTGCTTCCACATTTTTCAACATAGAAACCCCATTCAAACATTAAAACGTGCAGCTAAATTAGGACATGTGCGCTATTACTAATCTCATTCATAACTTTCATATTTTAAGATTTATTAACCATAATTCATCAAAAATTTTGCATTGAAATGAATGGAAGACATGTTCAGAATTTAAAAACTTTCAAGCGTTTTCAACTCTTCACTGCTCATTCATACTTTCACCTAGAAACTCCATTCCAACTCTAAAATCTTTCACATCTTCCTTAGATTCTGGCTATTATTCAACTTTTAAATCACATTTGTACTTTTTGAAATATTTAACCTTGTTTGGAGCTTGGTAAAAGTGCTCTTCTCAGACTTTTACATTAGTGTGTATTGCTCTCCCTAGAGTGAGGCAATCAGTGATAGAGTGAGGAGAGGCTTTAAAATCTTACTGAAAAAATATTTCTAACTCGCTGCCATTTCCACAATTTTCCCTCTTCATACAAAATTTCTCCCCAGAAATGTTGGTAAGCTTGTGCTGGTCGCAGTCATGTAGTTATGGAATCAGTCGGACTTACACATTTTCTGATAAATGCCTGGAAGTGACTGTAAGATCACCTTCAGCCTCCTTTGAGCCCCATGTTAAATATGTCAAATTTTTTTGGAAGATTGCAAGAGGTACTAGTTTTTGAAACTGCTGCTGAGGCCACATTTTTGACACTACACACACCAATCTCGCACCATCTCTTCATCTGAGGGTCCTTACTCCTCTCCTAAAGAATCTAAGCGATAGGACTCACGGTTTTTGTCACAGAGGGAGTTGTTCGGTGGCTGTTTCTCTAATAGATACCATTTAAAACTCTGTCTAACTTTAGAAGTAACATCAAAGCAGTTAAGATCAAAGGTTTCCCTGGTAACCGTTGAGTGCTGGTTCACAGGTGGAGGAGATTATCTAATAGAGCAGGTTGACACACACACACGCACACACACACACACAAACTCTATTTACTGTGTCACAGCCATTTCACTGAGCCAGCTTCAGCAGGCTTCAATAGATAAGGGCCATAATTAGTAATATTAATTACACCTGTGATTACTCTGCATTGACATGTCAAAATGGCTGTTGTGAAAAAGGCATATTACACAAGTTTTAGCTTCTCTTCATTGGTTTTGACTTTAAACTCTAAATGGACACGCCCCTTCCTTCCTGCCTGATCTCTTTAAACCTTCTGCTCCAATCAGGACTCTCTGCTCTCAGAATACAGGACTCCTGTCTGTCCTCAGAGTTAAAAGAAGCCAAAAGGCCAATGGGCCTTTTCCTATTATAACACCTTCTTATGGAATGATTTCCCTTTACATCACACAGTCTGTTTCTGTCTGACTCCCCCCCACACACACAACCCTTCAAAATAAAAGCCCCATAGAGTGATTGTATCTGAACAGGAGGCTCACAATGAGGCCTTTCATACCTCTTTCTTATGGAATATTGTCCCTGTGGACATCAGAGAGTGTAATTATGTCTCCCCCCAACACATCCCTTCAAAACAAAAGCCCCATAGAGTGACTGTATCTTAACAGGATGCTCACAATGAGGCCTGCCATAACTCTTTCTTATGGAATATTGTCCCTGTGGACATCAGAGAGTGTAATTATGTCTCCCCCCAACGTATCCCTTCAAAATAAAAGCCCCATAGAGTGATTGTTTCTTAACAGGAAGCTCCCAGTGAGACTTTTTTTTCAAAATAAAAGCCCCCAAGTGTCATTGTATGTTAACAGGAAACTAGGGATTCACTAAGTTTTTCAAAATAAAAGCCCCAAAAGGTAAGAACAGGGAACTCAGAATTAACTGTTTATTATTAACCTTTATTTAAACTCGAAAATTCACTGAGGTTGCCCTCATTTACAGTGACATTGAGTGAGAAACAATTTATAATGCTTCAGCTGCTTTTCATGCATTTACAACTTTTATCTACTGATTCATATTCTTCTGTTTCTATATCCTTCATCATACAGATTAAAACCATCAATGCAGTAAATT
>CAKAOJ020002134.1:0-31022 GCA_916701645.2 Sebastolobus alascanus
CTACCTATTTTACCCAAAACCCCCCAAAAAGGCTTCGGGCCTCCGGGACCGAGGGTCATGCCTTACCCACCCAGCTATGAACAATCGCTGCAAAAATGAAGAAGATCGGACAAAGTTTATTTCTTTCATACTGCAGGTTTAAAAAGGACACTCTATCGTTTTTTACAGCCAGGAAAAAGGTCCACATCCTGGGCACTAAATATGGCTGAGGTCCATGAAGTGGACACTAGTTCCATGAAATGGACAAATGTTCAGCCAGAAAAAAGGTCCACATCCTGGGCACAAAAACTGGCTGAGGTCCATGAAGTGGACACTAGTTCCATGAAATGGACAAATGTTCAGCCAGAAAAAAGGTCCACATCCTGGGCACAAAAACTGGCTGAGGTCCATGAAGTGGACACTAGTTCCATGAAATGGACAAATGTTCAGCCAGAAAAAAGGTCCACATCCTGGTCACAAACACTAGAGTTTTACTCGGAGGTCGATCCCCAGTTCCAAACCTCGTCCACCGGCTGGTCCCGTCGACCCACTCTTAAGCACCCCCCCTGGGCTACTCACCTATCACCCCCGGGGGCCGGAGTTTCGTGCCCCTGGTAATCTTTTTCACTTTGTGCCCCTGGTAGTATTTTCCACTGGCTGATTCCCTGAAGTGGACACAATGTCCACCACATGGTCGAGGTATTGCCATTGGACAGCGTCCACTCTGCATACCCGAGGCCCTGCAGTAAGGTATGTAGAGTGGACATGACTTGTCCACTTCACATACCTTACCGCAGGGTCCCGGGTATGTGAAGTGGACGCTGTCCAATGGCAATACCCATCGATTAAGGACGGGAGTGTCCAATGGCAATACCTTAACATTGACCTTTGCAGTGTTTATATTTCCAAAACCATTGATTTTCTAAAGCTGACATTTTGGGACATTCATTCCTGCGGGCAGAGCTTCTCGTGTGCCAAGTTTGAAGTAAATCAGAGAAATTTGATAAAATGACTAAAAACCCTCCGAAGGCCAGAAATCTAATTCCAAGTTGCTACGATCGGGCGAGGTATTGCCATTGGACACTCCCATCCGTAATCGATGGGTATTGCCATTGGACACTCCCATCCTTAATCGATGGGTATTGCCATCGGACACTCCCGTCCTTAATCGCTCGGGTAATCGCTCGGGTATTGCCATTGGACACTCCCATCCTTAATAGCTCGGGTATTGCCATTGGACACTCCCATCCTTGATCGATGGGTATCGCTGGATACTGGCTGAGTCCATGAAGTGGACGCTAGTTCCATGAAGTGGACAAAGGTTCAGCCAGAAAAAAGGTCCAAATCGTGGGCACTAAAACTGGCTAAGTACATGAAGTGGACGCTAGTTCCATGAAGTGGACAACGGTTCAGCCAGAAAAAAGGTCCACATCGTGGGCACTAAAACTGGCTGAGTCCATGAAGTGGACGCTAGTTACATGAAGTGGACGAAGGATCAGCCAGAAAAAAAGGTCCACATCGTGGACACTGATACTGGCTGATTCCCTGAAGTGGACACAATGTCCACCTTGTGGTCGAGGTATTGCCATTGGACAGCGTCCACTCCGCATACCTGAAGCCCTGTGGTAAAGTATGTGAAGTGGACAGTAGCTATATCTCCACAGTGCCTTGTGCTAGGAAGCTGAAATTGACAGGGCAGGTTGCTGGAGCCCCAGGGACCAACATATCCAAAGTTCAGCTCCCCAACCATAAGCACCGTGGAGATATAGCCTCTTTTTTGAAGTGGACACTTTGTCCATTTCAAATTCACTTGCATTCAAAAATATGGGTTTTAGTTTAGGCTGCTGCACGGGCTCCTGAGCAGCTACAGAGCTCAAATTTGCAGCAAATACTCTTTGTTGGGAGGACAAACAGTCCTAAAATGTGGAAGCTCTTGGTGCCTTAGAAAGAAGGTTATTGCTCACCCAATATTTCCACCAAAATCTTCAAATTTCTTATGGCTATAAATCTGGCACCAGATGACCTAGAGGCCCCAAATGTGGAGCAGCGATAGTTCTAGCGGTCAAGATTAAGCACCTAAAATTTGGTGGTTCTAAGTGCTCTGCAAAAAAATGACTCCATCTTCACACCTCTAAAGGGTACTAGCAGCGTCAAGGCTGAGACCACTTGATGAGAATGGGTGATTTTGGACCAAATTTTTTTCTAGAGCTTCTGGGGTTCTGAAACTGAAATATGTTGATCTCCACTCATTGTAGAGCAATCCTGTGGTGGTTTCACATCTCTATGTATTTTGTACACTCCGGGGCCAGATGTCCATTTCCCATTACAAATGAAGGGGGGTTTGAAAGTTAGGGAAAATCCCATGTTAAGGTATTTGAAGTGGACAGAGTCATATCTCAGCTAAAATAGCTTTAAATGATGTGAAATTGATAGAGGCACCTAACATTGACCCACTAATGCAGAATCCAGTGTTTCGGGCTTCCATCTCTCCTCGCTGGCTACTTCCTTTCAGGGTCATCGTATCAATACGGTTCAAAGGCAAGTTGATTCAGGATGTCGCAGAGATCACGTGGTGCGATTTTGGAGTCAAAATTCATGGCAGAATTGAAAATATGGCCTTAATTGGTTAAAGGTCGACAAAAGGTCAACGTGTCCACCGGCCATGCCTTAACATTGACTCGAAGTGGAGAAAGGCTATATCTTCAAAAGGCCTTGTGCTAGGAAGCTGAAAATTGATCAGTAACACTCTTTCCCTGTTATGAACTATTGCTGCAAAAATGAAGAAGATCGGAATAAGTTTATTTTTTTCATCCATGTCAAAGAGGGGGAAACGGCCTTTTTCAGTCCGCCCTGCGGAGCACCATTCTCGGACTGAAAACCCTCATGAGTCGGCTGGAAGTCCTTTTTTTTTTTTTTTTTTTTTTTTTTTTCCTTTACCACACCCTCACAGCCACCTGTCTTAGCCTAACCACAGACCCTGTCATCGGCCCCGCGGACCACGCTTCGGGCCCCCGCGGACGGACCTTTACCACAGGGGGAAACGGCCGATTTCAGTCCGCCCTGCGAAGCACCATTCTCGGATTGAAAACCCTCATGAGTCGGCTGGAAGTCCTTTTTTTTTTTTTTTTTTTTTCCTTTACCACACCCTCACAGCCACCTGTCTTAGCCTAACCACAGACCCTGTCATCGGCCCCGCGGACCACGCTTCGGGGCCCCCGCGGACGGACCTTTACCACAGGGGGGAAAAGGCCGATTTCAGTCCGCCCTGCGAAGCACCATTCTCGGATTGAAAACCCTCATGAGTCGGCTGGAAGTCCTTTTTTTTTTTTTTTTTTTTTTTTTTTCCTTTACCACACCCTCACAGCCCCCCCTGTCTTAGCCTAACCACATAGCCTCCCTCACCCCTATTCTATAGCCCCCATGTCCCCATACCTACGTTTTAACCCAAACCTAACCCATCCTCCCCACCCACCCAGGCTTCGGGCCTCCGGGGACCGAGGGTCATGCCTTACCCACCCAGCTATGAACAATCGCTGCAAAAATGAAGAAGATCGGACAAAGTTTATTTCTTTCATACTGCAGGTTTAAAAAGGACACTCTATCGTTTTTTACAGCCAGAGAAAAGGTCCACATCCTGGGCACTAAATATGGCTGAGGTCCATGAAGTGGACACTAGTTCCATGAAATGGACAAATGTTCAGCCAGAAAAAAGGTCCACATCCTGGGCACAAAAACTGGCTGAGGTCCATGAAGTGGACACTAGTTCCATGAAATGGACAAATGTTCAGCCAGAAAAAAGGTCCACATCCTGGGCACAAAAACTGGCTGAGGTCCATGAAGTGGACACTAGTTCCATGAAATGGACAAATGTTCAGCCAGAAAAAAGGTCCACATCCTGGTCACAAACACTAGAGTTTTACTCGGAGGTCGATCCCCAGTTCCAAACCTCGTCCACCGGCTGGTCCCGTCGACCCACTCTTAAGCACCCCCCCTGGGCTACTCACCTATCACCGCCGGGGCCGGAGTTTCGTGCCCCTGGTAATCTTTTTCACTTTGTGCCCCTGGTAGTATTTTCCACTGGCTGATTCCCTGAAGTGGACACAATGTCCACCACATGGTCGAGGTATTGCCATTGGACAGCGTCCACTCTGCATACCCGAGGCCCTGCAGTAAGGTATGTAGAGTGGACATGACTTGTCCACTTCACATACCTTACCGCAGGGTCCCGGGTATGTGAAGTGGACGCTGTCCAATGGCAATACCCATCGATTAAGGACGGGAGTGTCCAATGGCAATACCTTAACATTGACCTTTGCAGTGTTTATATTTCCAAAACCATTGATTTTCTAAAGCTGACATTTTGGGACATTCATTCCTGCGGGCAGAGCTTCTCGTGTGCCAAGTTTGAAGTAAATCAGAGAAATTTGATAAAATGACTAAAAACCCTCCGAAGGCCAGAAATCTAATTCCAAGTTGCTACGATCGGGCGAGGTATTGCCATTGGACACTCCCATCCGTAATCGATGGGTATTGCCATTGGACACTCCCATCCTTAATCGATGGGTATTGCCATCGGACACTCCCGTCCTTAATCGCTCGGGTAATCGCTCGGGTATTGCCATTGGACACTCCCATCCTTAATAGCTCGGGTATTGCCATTGGACACTCCCATCCTTGATCGATGGGTATCGCTGGATACTGGCTGAGTCCATGAAGTGGACGCTAGTTCCATGAAGTGGACAAAGGTTCAGCCAGAAAAAAGGTCCAAATCGTGGGCACTAAAACTGGCTAAGTACATGAAGTGGACGCTAGTTCCATGAAGTGGACAACGGTTCAGCCAGAAAAAAGGTCCACATCGTGGGCACTAAAACTGGCTGAGTCCATGAAGTGGACGCTAGTTACATGAAGTGGACGAAGGATCAGCCAGAAAAAAAGGTCCACATCGTGGACACTGATACTGGCTGATTCCCTGAAGTGGACACAATGTCCACCTTGTGGTCGAGGTATTGCCATTGGACAGCGTCCACTCCGCATACCTGAAGCCCTGTGGTAAAGTATGTGAAGTGGACAGTAGCTATATCTCCACAGTGCCTTGTGCTAGGAAGCTGAAATTGACAGGGCAGGTTGCTGGAGCCCCAGGGACCAACATATCCAAAGTTCAGCTCCCCAACCATAAGCACCGTGGAGATATAGCCTCTTTTTTGAAGTGGACACTTTGTCCATTTCAAATTCACTTGCATTCAAAAAATATGGGTTTTAGTTTAGGCTGCTGCACGGGCTCCTGAGCAGCTACAGAGCTCAAATTTGCAGCAAATACTCTTTGTTGGGAGGACAAACAGTCCTAAAATGTGGAAGCTCTTGGTGCCTTAGAAAGAAGGTTATTGCTCACCCAATATTTCCACCAAAATCTTCAAATTTCTTATGGCTATAAATCTGGCACCAGATGACCTAGAGGCCCCAAATGTGGAGCAGCGATAGTTCTAGCGGTCAAGATTAAGCACCTAAAATTTGGTGGTTCTAAGTGCTCTGCAAAAAAATGACTCCATCTTCACACCTCTAAAGGGTACTAGCAGCGTCAAGGCTGAGACCACTTGATGAGAATGGGTGATTTTGGACCAAATTTTTTTCTAGAGCTTCTGGGGTTCTGAAACTGAAATATGTTGATCTCCACTCATTGTAGAGCAATCCTGTGGTGGTTTCACATCTCTATGTATTTTGTACACCCCGGGGGCCAGATGTCCATTTCCCATTACAAATGAATGGGGGTTGAAAGTTAGGGAAAATCCCATGTTAAGGTATTTGAAGTGGACAGAGTCATATCTCAGCTAAAATAGCTTTAAATGATGTGAAATTGATAGAGGCACCTAACATTGACCCACTAATGCAGAATCCAGTGTTTCGGGCTTCCATCTCTCCTCGCTGGCTACTTCCTTTCAGGGTCATCGTATCAATACGGTTCAAAGGCAAGTTGATTCAGGATGTCGCAGAGATCACGTGGTGCGATTTTGGAGTCAAAATTCATGGCAGAATTGAAAATATGGCCTTAATTGGTTAAAGGTCGACAAAAGGTCAACGTGTCCCCCGGGCCATGCCTTAACATTGACTCGAAGTGGAGAAAGGCTATATCTTCAAAAGGCCTTGTGCTAGGAAGCTGAAAATTGATCAGTAACACTCTTTCCCTGTTATGAACTATTGCTGCAAAAATGAAGAAGATCGGAATAAGTTTATTTTTTTCATCCATGTCAAAGAGGGGGAAACGGCCTTTTTCAGTCCGCCCTGCGGAGCACCATTCTCGGACTGAAAACCCTCATGAGTCGGCTGGAAGTCCTTTTTTTTTTTTTTTTTTTTTTTTACCTTTACCACACCCTCACAGCCACCTGTCTTAGCCTAACCACAGACCCTGTCATCGGCCCCGCGGACCACGCTTCGGGGCCCCCGCGGACGGACCTTTACCACAGGGGGAAACGGCCGATTTCAGTCCGCCCTGCGAAGCACCATTCTCGGATTGAAAACCCTCATGAGTCGGCTGGAAGTCCTTTTTTTTTTTTTTTTTTTACCTTTACCACACCCTCACAGCCACCTGTCTTAGCCTAACCACAGACCCTGTCATCGGCCCCGCGGACCACGCTTCGGGGCCCCCGCGGACGGACCTTTACCACAGGGGGAAACGGCCGATTTCAGTCCGCCCTGCGAAGCACCATTCTCGGATTGAAAACCCTCATGAGTCGGCTGGAAGTCCTTTTTTTTTTTTTTTATTTTTTTTTTTACCTTTACCACACCCTCACAGCCACCTGTCTTAGCCTAACCACATAGCCTCCCTCACCCCTATTCTATAGCCCCCATGTCCCCATACCTACGTCTTAACCCAAACCTAACCCATCCTCACCACCCACCCAGGCTTCGGGCCCCCGGGGGACCGAGGGTCATGCCTTACCCACCCAGCTATGAACAATCGCTGCAAAAATGAAGAAGATCGGACAAAGTTTATTTCTTTCATACTGCAGGTTTAAAAAGGACACTCTATCGTTTTTTACAGCCAGGAAAAAGGTCCACATCCTGGGCACTAAATATGGCTGAGGTCCATGAAGTGGACACTAGTTCCATGAAATGGACAAATGTTCAGCCAGAAAAAAGGTCCACATCCTGGGCACAAAAACTGGCTGAGGTCCATGAAGTGGACACTAGTTCCATGAAATGGACAAATGTTCAGCCAGAAAAAAGGTCCACATCCTGGGCACAAAAACTGGCTGAGGTCCATGAAGTGGACACTAGTTCCATGAAATGGACAAAGGTTAAGCCAGAAAAAAGGTCCACATCCTGGTCACAAACACTAGAGTTTTACTCGGAGGTCGATCCCCAGTTCCAAACCTCGTCCACCGGCTGGTCCCGTCGACCCACTCTTAAGCACCCCCCCTGGGCTACTCACCTATCACCGCCGGGGCCGGAGTTTCGTGCCCCTGGTAATCTTTTTCACTTTGTGCCCCTGGTAGTATTTTCCACTGGCTGATTCCCTGAAGTGGACACAATGTCCACCACATGGTCGAGGTATTGCCATTGGACAGCGTCCACTCTGCATACCCGAGGCCCTGCAGTAAGGTATGTAGAGTGGACATGACTTGTCCACTTCACATACCTTACCGCAGGGTCCCGGGTATGTGAAGTGGACGCTGTCCAATGGCAATACCCATCGATTAAGGACGGGAGTGTCCAATGGCAATACCTTAACATTGACCTTTGCAGTGTTTATATTTCCAAAACCATTGATTTTCTAAAGCTGACATTTTGGGACATTCATTCCTGCGGGCAGAGCTTCTCGTGTGCCAAGTTTGAAGTAAATCAGAGAAATTTGATAAAATGACTAAAAACCCTCCGAAGGCCAGAAATCTAATTCCAAGTTGCTACGATCGGGCGAGGTATTGCCATTGGACACTCCCATCCGTAATCGATGGGTATTGCCATTGGACACTCCCATCCTTAATCGATGGGTATTGCCATCGGACACTCCCGTCCTTAATCGCTCGGGTAATCGCTCGGGGATTGCCATTGGACACTCCCATCCTTAATAGCTCGGGTATTGCCATTGGACACTCCCATCCTTGATCGATGGGTATCGCTGGATACTGGCTGAGTCCATGAAGTGGACGCTAGTTCCATGAAGTGGACAAAGGTTCAGCCAGAAAAAAGGTCCAAATCGTGGGCACTAAAACTGGCTAAGTACATGAAGTGGACGCTAGTTCCATGAAGTGGACAACGGTTCAGCCAGAAAAAAGGTCCACATCGTGGGCACTAAAACTGGCTGAGTCCATGAAGTGGACGCTAGTTACATGAAGTGGACGAAGGATCAGCCAGAAAAAAAGGTCCACATCGTGGACACTGATACTGGCTGATTCCCTGAAGTGGACACAATGTCCACCTTGTGGTCGAGGTATTGCCATTGGACAGCGTCCACTCCGCATACCTGAAGCCCTGTGGTAAAGTATGTGAAGTGGACAGTAGCTATATCTCCACAGTGCCTTGTGCTAGGAAGCTGAAATTGACAGGGCAGGTTGCTGGAGCCCCAGGGACCAACATATCCAAAGTTCAGCTCCCCAACCATAAGCACCGTGGAGATATAGCCTCTTTTTTGAAGTGGACACTTTGTCCATTTCAAATTCACTTGCATTCAAAAAATATGGGTTTTAGTTTAGGCTGCTGCACGGGCTCCTGAGCAGCTACAGAGCTCAAATTTGCAGCAAATACTCTTTGTTGGGAGGACAAACAGTCCTAAAATGTGGAAGCTCTTGGTGCCTTAGAAAGAAGGTTATTGCTCACCCAATATTTCCACCAAAATCTTCAAATTTCTTATGGCTATAAATCTGGCACCAGATGACCTAGAGGCCCCAAATGTGGAGCAGCGATAGTTCTAGCGGTCAAGATTAAGCACCTAAAATTTGGTGGTTCTAAGTGCTCTGCAAAAAAATGACTCCATCTTCACACCTCTAAAGGGTACTAGCAGCGTCAAGGCTGAGACCACTTGATGAGAATGGGTGATTTTGGACCAAATTTTTTTCTAGAGCTTCTGGGGTTCTGAAACTGAAATATGTTGATCTCCACTCATTGTAGAGCAATCCTGTGGTGGTTTCACATCTCTATGTATTTTGTACACTCCGGGGCCAGATGTCCAATTCCCATTACAAATGAATGGGGGTTGAAAGTTAGGGAAAATCCCATGTTAAGGTATTTGAAGTGGACAGAGTCATATCTCAGCTAAAATAGCTTTAAATGATGTGAAATTGATAGAGGCACCTAACATTGACCCACTAATGCAGAATCCAGTGTTTCGGGCTTCCATCTCTCCTCGCTGGCTACTTCCTTTCAGGGTCATCGTATCAATACGGTTCAAAGGCAAGTTGATTCAGGATGTCGCAGAGATCACGTGGTGCGATTTTGGAGTCAAAATTCATGGCAGAATTGAAAATATGGCCTTAATTGGTTAAAGGTCGACAAAAGGTCAACGTGTCCACCGGCCATGCCTTAACATTGACTCGAAGTGGAGAAAGGCTATATCTTCAAAAGGCCTTGTGCTAGGAAGCTGAAAATTGATCAGTAACACTCTTTCCCTGTTATGAACTATTGCTGCAAAAATGAAGAAGATCGGAATAAGTTTATTTTTTTCATCCATGTCAAAGAGGGGGAAACGGCCTTTTTCAGTCCGCCCTGCGGAGCACCATTCTCGGACTGAAAACCCTCATGAGTCGGCTGGAAGTCCTTTTTTTTTTTTTATTTTTTTTTTTTTACCTTTACCACACCCTCACAGCCACCTGTCTTAGCCTAACCACAGACCCTGTCATCGGCCCCGCGGACCACGCTTCGGGGCCCCCGCGGACGGACCTTTACCACAGGGGGAAACGGCCGATTTCAGTCCGCCCTGCGAAGCACCATTCTCGGATTGAAAACCCTCATGAGTCGGCTGGAAGTCCTTTTTTTTTTTTTTTTTTTTCCTTTACCACACCCTCACAGCCACCTGTCTTAGCCTAACCACAGACCCTGTCATCGGCCCCGCGGACCACGCTTCGGGGCCCCCGCGGACGGACCTTTACCACAGGGGGAAACGGCCGATTTCAGTCCGCCCTGCGAAGCACCATTCTCGGATTGAAAACCCTCATGAGTCGGCTGGAAGTCCTTTTTTTTTTTTTTTTTTTTTTTTTACCTTTACCACACCCTCACAGCCACCTGTCTTAGCCTAACCACATAGCCTCCCTCACCCCTATTCTATAGCCCCCATGTCCCCATACCTACGTCTTAACCCAAACCTAACCCATCCTCACCACCCACCCAGGCTTCGGGCCTCCGGGGACCGAGGGTCATGCCTTACCCACCCAGCTATGAACAATCGCTGCAAAAATGAAGAAGATCGGACAAAGTTTATTTCTTTCATACTGCAGGTTTAAAAAGGACACTCTATCGTTTTTTACAGCCAGGAAAAAGGTCCACATCCTGGGCACTAAATATGGCTGAGGTCCATGAAGTGGACACTAGTTCCATGAAATGGACAAATGTTCAGCCAGAAAAAAGGTCCACATCCTGGGCACAAAAACTGGCTGAGGTCCATGAAGTGGACACTAGTTCCATGAAATGGACAAATGTTCAGCCAGAAAAAAGGTCCACATCCTGGGCACAAAAACTGGCTGAGGTCCATGAAGTGGACACTAGTTCCATGAAATGGACAAATGTTCAGCCAGAAAAAAGGTCCACATCCTGGTCACAAACACTAGAGTTTTACTCGGAGGTCGATCCCCAGTTCCAAACCTCGTCCACCGGCTGGTCCCGTCGACCCACTCTTAAGCACCCCCCCTGGGCTACTCACCTATCACCGCCGGGCCGAGTTTCGTGCCCCTGGTAATCTTTTTCACTTTGTGCCCCTGGTAGTATTTTCCACTGGCTGATTCCCTGAAGTGGACACAATGTCCACCACATGGTCGAGGTATTGCCATTGGACAGCGTCCACTCTGCATACCCGAGGCCCTGCAGTAAGGTATGTAGAGTGGACATGACTTGTCCACTTCACATACCTTACCGCAGGGTCCCGGGTATGTGAAGTGGACGCTGTCCAATGGCAATACCCATCGATTAAGGACGGGAGTGTCCAATGGCAATACCTTAACATTGACCTTTGCAGTGTTTATATTTCCAAAACCATTGATTTTCTAAAGCTGACATTTGGGACATTCATTCCTGCGGGCAGAGCTTCTCGTGTGCCAAGTTTGAAGTAAATCAGAGAAATTTGATAAAATGACTAAAAACCCTCCGAAGGCCAGAAATCTAATTCCAAGTTGCTACGATCGGGCGAGGTATTGCCATTGGACACTCCCATCCGTAATCGATGGGTATTGCCATTGGACACTCCCATCCTTAATCGATGGGTATTGCCATCGGACACTCCCGTCCTTAATCGCTCGGGTAATCGCTCGGGTATTGCCATTGGACACTCCCATCCTTAATAGCTCGGGTATTGCCATTGGACACTCCCATCCTTGATCGATGGGTATCGCTGGATACTGGCTGAGTCCATGAAGTGGACGCTAGTTCCATGAAGTGGACAAAGGTTCAGCCAGAAAAAAGGTCCAAATCGTGGGCACTAAAACTGGCTAAGTACATGAAGTGGACGCTAGTTCCATGAAGTGGACAACGGTTCAGCCAGAAAAAAGGTCCACATCGTGGGCACTAAAACTGGCTGAGTCCATGAAGTGGACGCTAGTTACATGAAGTGGACGAAGGATCAGCCAGAAAAAAAGGTCCACATCGTGGACACTGATACTGGCTGATTCCCTGAAGTGGACACAATGTCCACCTTGTGGTCGAGGTATTGCCATTGGACAGCGTCCACTCCGCATACCTGAAGCCCTGTGGTAAAGTATGTGAAGTGGACAGTAGCTATATCTCCACAGTGCCTTGTGCTAGGAAGCTGAAATTGACAGGGCAGGTTGCTGGAGCCCCAGGGACCAACATATCCAAAGTTCAGCTCCCCAACCATAAGCACCGTGGAGATATAGCCTCTGTCCACTTCGCATACCCTAGCCCTGCAGTAAGGTATGTGGATGGACATGGCTTTCCACTTCACATACCTTACCGCAGGTCCAGGGTATGTGAAGTGGACAGTGGCTATATCTCCACAGTGCCTTGTGCTAGGAAGCTAAATTGACAGGGCAGGTGCTGGAGCCCCAGGACCAACATATCCAAAGTACAGCACCCCAACCATAAGCACCGTGAGATATAGCCTCTGTCCACTTCGCATACCTAGCCCTGCAGTAAGGTATTGGAGTGGACATGGCTTGTCCACTCACATACCTTACCGCAGGGTCCAGGTATGTGAAGTGAAGTGGCTATATCTCCACAGTGCCTTGTGCTAGGAAGCTGAAATTGAAAGGGCAGGTTGCTGGAGCCCCAGGGACCAACATATCCAAAGTTCAGCTCCCCAACCATAAGCACCGTGGAGATATAGCCTCTGTCCACTCCGCATACCCGAGGCCCTGTGGTAAGGTATGTGAAGTGGACAAAGTTTCCACCTCATGGACACTTAAACTGGTGATTCCCTGAAGTGGACAAAGTTTCCACCTTATGACACTTAAACTGGCTGATTCCCTGAAGTGGACAAAGTTTCACCTTATGGACACTAAACTGGCTGATTCCAGAGTGGACGAGGGGACGCTGTCCAATGGCAATACCCATCGATTAAGGATGGGAGTGTCAATGGCAATACCTATCGATCAAGGATGGGAGTGTCCAATGGCAATACCCATCGATTAAGGATGGGAGTGTCCAATGGCAATACCCATCGATTACGGATGGGAGTGTCCAATGGCAATACCTCGACCGATCGTAGCAACTTGGAATTAGATTTCTGGCCTTCAGGGTTTTAGTCATTTTATCAAATTTCCTGATTTACTTCAAACTTGGCACACGAGAAGCTCTGCCTGCAGGAATGAATGTCCCAAAATGTCAGCTTTAGAAAATCAATGGTTTTTGAAATATAACACTGCAAAGGTCGATGTAAGGTATTGCCATTACCACTCCCGTCCTTAATCGATGGGTATTGCCATTGGACACTCCCATCCAATCGATGGGTATTGCCATTGGACACTCCCATCCTTGATCGATGGGTATTGCCATTGGACACTCCCATCCTTAATCGCTCGGGTAATCGCTCGGGTATTGCCATTACACTCCCATCCTAATCGATGGGTATTGCCATTGGACAGCGTCCACTCCGCATACCCGAGGACCTTTGGTAAGGTATGTGAAGTGGACAAAGTTTCCACCTTATGGACACTGATACTGGCTGATTCCCTGAAGTGGACAAAGTTTCCACCTTATGGACACTGATACTACTGGCTGATTCCCTGAACTGGACACAATCCACCTTATGGTCGAGGTATTGCCATTGGACAGCGTCCACTCCGCATACCCAGGCCCTGGGTAAGGTATGTGAAGTGGACAAAGTTTCCCCATGGACACTGTTACTGGCTGATTCCCTGAAGTGGACAAAGTCCACCTTATGGACACTTAAACTGGCTGATTCCCTGAAGTGGACAAAGTTTCCACCTTATGGACACTTAAACTGGCTGATCCCTGAAGTGGACAACGTTTCCACCTTATGGACACTAAACTGGCTGATTCCCTGAAGTGAACAAAGTTTCCACCTTATGGACACTTAAACTGGCTGCTTCCCTGAAGTGGACAAAGTTTCCACCTTATGGACACTTAAACTGGCTTATTCCCGAAGTGGACAAAGTTTCCACCTATGGACACTTAACGGCTGTTCCCTGAAGTGGGCAGAGTGGACACTGTCCAATGGCAATACCCATCGATTAAGGATGGGAGTGTCCAATGGCAATACCCATCGATCAAGGATGGGAGTGTCCAATGGCATACCCATCGATTAAGGATAGGAGTGTCCAATGGCAATACCCTCGATTAAGGATGGGAGTGTCCAATGGCAATACCCGAGCAATTACCCGAGCTATTAAGGATGGGAGTGTCCGATGGCAATACCCATCGAAAAAGGATGGGGTGTCCAATGGCAATACCCACTTCATACACACACAAATACACCATTGCGCCACCTAGTGTATTTTTAATGCGTCACGGTTGAGTGTCCACTGGCAAGAAGCATTGCATTGCCAATGGACGCGACACTTGGTCACGATGTCCATCGTGAAGACATTGGGCCACCGCAGAAATCGCAATGTTAAATTTGTCCATAAAGTGGAACGAACCATAACTTATGGCTTTTCGCCGAAAAGCGTCCACTCCGCATACCTTTACATGGGCCGAAAATCTCGAATTGGACACTTTTCACCTTTCCCTAGCTATGCCTTCCCGGGGTCCTAAAAATCAGGGAAAGGGCTCTAATTACCATCAGGTTGTCGTGATCCAGGGCCGAAACCTGGAGCTCTGGCCCTTTCCCCCTCGAGCTACGGTCGTTCCAGAAATTCTTAAATCGGCCGTTATTAGGGAACCGCGGTGAAATCCTCACCTATCCACCAGATGGCAGGCTCCCGTCGGGTATTGCCATAGGACACTCCCACCTCAATTGCTCGGGGAATCGCTCGGGTATTGCCATCGACACTCCCATCCGTAATCGATGGGTATTGCCTTTGGACACTCCCATCCTTAATCGCTCGGGTATTGCCATCGGACACTCCCATCCGTAATCGATGGGTATTGCCTTTGGACACTCCCGTCCTAATCGCTCGGTATTGCCATCGGACACTCCCGTCCTTAATCGCTCGGTAATCGCTCGGGTATTGCCATCGGACACTCCCATCCGTAATCGATGGGTATTGCCTTTGGACACTCCCATCCTTGATCGATGGTATTGCCATTGTACACTCCCGTCCTTAATCGCTCGGGTAATCGCTCGGGGTATTGCCATCGGACACTCCCATCCGTAATCGATGGGTATTGCCTTTGGACACTCCCATCCTTGATCGATGGGTATTGCCATTGGACACTCCCCATCCTTAATCGCTCGTGTAATCGCTCGGGTATTGCCATTGGACACTCCCATCCTTAATCGATGGGTATTGCCATTGGACAGCGTCCACTCCGCATACCAGGACCTTTGGTAAGGTATGTGAAGTGGACAAAGTTTCCACCTTATGGACACTGATACTGGCTGATTCCCTGAAGTGGACAAAGTTCCACCTTATGGACACTGATACTGGCTGATTCCCTGAACTGGACACAATGTCCACCTTATGGTCGAGGTATTGCCATTGGACAGCGTCCACTCCCGCATACCCAGGCCTGTGGTAAGGTATGTGAAGTGGACAAAGTTTCCACCTCATGGACACTGATACTGGCTGATGATTCCCTGAAGTGGACAAAGTTTCCACCTTATGGACACTTAAAACTGGCTGATTCCCTGAAGTGACAAAGTTTCCACCTTATGGACACTTAAACTGGCTGATTCCCTGAAGTGGACAACGTTTTCCACCTTATGGACACGTAAACTGGCTGATTCCCTGAAGTGAACAAAGTTTCCACCTTATGGACACTTAAACTGGCTGCTTCCCTGAAGTGGACAAAGTTTCCACCTTATGGACACTTAAACTGGCTTATTCCCTGAAGTGGACAAAGTTTCCACCTTATGGACACTTAAACTGGCTGATTCCCTGAAGTGGACAGAGTGGACACTGTCCAATGGCAATACCCATCGATTAAGGATGGGAGTGTCCAATGGCAATACCCATCGATCAAGGATGGGAGTGTCCAATGGCAATACCCATCGATTAAGGATAGGAGTGTCCAATGGCAATACCCATCGATTAAGGATGGGAGTGTCCAATGGCAATACCCGAGAAATTACCCAAGCTATTAAGGATGGGAGTGTCCGATGGCAATACCCATCGAAAAAGGATGGGAGTGTCCAATGGCAATACCCGAGCAATTACCCGAGCTATTAAGGATGGGAGTGTCCGATGGCAATACCCATCGAAAAAGGATGGGAGTGTCCAATGGCAATACCCACTTCATACACACACAAATAGCACCATTGCGCCACCTAGTGTATTTTTAATGCGTCACGGTTGAGTGTCCACTGGCAAGAAGCATTGCATTGCCAATGGACGCGACACTTGGTCACGATGTCCATCGTGAAGACATTGGGCCACCGGCAGGAAATCGCAATGTTAAATTTGTCCATAAAGTGGAACGAACCATAACTTATGGGCTTTTCGCCGAAAAGCGTCCACTCCGCATACCTTTACATGGGCCGAAAATCTCGAATTGGACACTTTTCACCTTTCCCTAGCTATGCCTTCCCGGGGTCCTAAAAATCAGGGAAAGGGCTCTAAATTACCATCAGGTTGTCGTGATCCAGGGGGCCGAAACCTGGAGCTCTGGCCCTTTCCCCCTCGGAGCTACGGTCGTTCCAGAAATTCCTAAATCGGCCGTTATTAGGGAACCGCGGTGAAATCCTTCACCTATCCACCAGATGGCAGGCTCCCGGTCGGGTATTGCCATAGGACACTCCCATCCTCAATTGCTCGGGGAATCGCTTGGGTATTGCCATCGGACACTCCCATCCGTAATCGATGGGTATTGCCTTTGGACACTCCCGTCCTTAATCGCTCGGGGTATTGCCATCGGACACTCCCATCCGTAATCGATGGGTATTGCCTTTGGACACTCCCATCCTTTTTCGATGGGTATTGCCATAGGACACTCCCATCCTCAATTGCTCGGGGAATCGCTTGGGTATTGCCATCGGACACTCCCATCCGTAATCGATGTGTATTGCCTTTGGACACTCCCATCCTTAATCGCTCGGGTATTGCCATCGGACACTCCCGTCCTTAATCGCTCGGGTAATCGCTCGGGGTATTGCCATCGGACACTCCCATCCGTAATCGATGGGTATTGCCTTTGGACACTCCCGTCCTTAATCGCTCGGGGTATTGCCATCGGACACTCCCGTCCTTAATCGCTCGGGTAATCGCTCGGGGTATTGCCATCGGACACTCTCATCCGTAATCGATGGGTATTGCCTTTGGACACTCCCATCCTTAATCGCTCGGGTATTGCCATCGGACACTCCCATCCGTAATCGATGGGTATTGCCTTTGGACACTCCGTCCTTAATCGCTCGGGGTATTGCCATCGGACACTCCCATCCGTAATCGATGGGTATTGCCTTTGGACACTCCCATCCTTTTTCGATGGGTATTGCCATAGGACACTCCCATCCTCAATTGCTCGGGGAATCGCTTGGGTATTGCCATCGGACACTCCCATCCGTAATCGATGGGTATTGCCTTTGGACACTCCCGTCCTTAATCGCTCGGGGTATTGCCATCAGACACTCCCGTCCTTAATCGCTCGGGTAATCGCTCGGGGTATTGCCATCGGACACTCCCATCCGTAATCGATGGGTATTGCCTTTGGACACTCCCATCCTTGATCGATGGGTATTGCCATTGTACACTCCCGTCCTTAATCGCTCGGGTAATCGCTCGGGGTATTGCCATCGGACACTCCCATCCGTAATCGATGGGTATTGCCTTTGGACACTCCCATCCTTGATCGATGGGTATCGCCATTGGATACTGGCTGAGTCCATGAAGTGGACGCTAGTTCCATGAAGTGGACAACGGTTCAGCCAGAAAAAAGGTCCAAATCGTGGGCACTAAAACTGGCTGAGTACATGAAGTGGACGCTAGTTCCATGAAGTGGACAACGGTTCAGCCAGAAAAAAGGTCCACATCGTGGGCACTAAAACTGGCTGAGTCCATGAAGTGGACCAGTTACAGAAAAGGCCAAATCGGAAAAAAAGGTCCAAGTACATGAATGGCGATTCCCTGAAGTGGAAAAAGTTCCCCCGAGGTTTTCCCTTGGGCACTAAACGCATCCTGAAGCCCCGTTAAGGGATGAAAGTGGCCCGAAAAAATTTCCCCATCCTTGGCTGGAAGCTGAAAATTCCCGGAAGGGGGCAAAACCCCGGGCCAAATTCCAAAGGCAGCTCCCCCCATAAGAAACCCCCGGGTAAGGTTGTAAAAGGACCCTAGGCCCCCCAAAGGGGTTTTGGTGGCAGGCTTTTAAAATTACAACCTTCCGGAGGGCCCCCGGGAAATAAGTCAACTCCACATCCCTAAGGGGCCCGGAAAATTTCGGCCCCTTGCTTACCCCAGGGCCCCCAAATATTAAAGCAGCTTCCCCCCATAAACCGGGGTAGGGTTGTAATGGGATCTAACCCCCCAAAGGGGTTTTGGTGGCAGGCTTTTAAAATTACAACCTTCCGAGGGCCAGGGAAAATAAAATTCAATCCCCACATGCCGTGGAGGGAATGTTGCACCCCTTCCCAGCCCCAGGAAAAATAAAGGTCGTCCCCCCATAAACCGGGGTAAATTGTAATTGGGATCTAACCCCCCAAAGGGGTTTTGGTGGCAGGCTTTAAAAAACAACCTTCCGGAGGGCCCCCGGGAAAATAAAATTCAATCCCCACATGCCCGTGGAGGGAATAAATTGCACGTTCCCAGCCCCAGAAATATGAAGGCGTCCCCCCATAAACCGGGGTAAATTGTAATTGGGATCTACCCCCCAAAGTGTGGCAGGGCTGAAAATTACAACCTTCCGGAGCCCCGGGACCAATTAAAAACAATCCCCACATGCCCGTGGAGGGAATGTTGCACGTTCCCAGGCCCCGGGCCAATATTAAAGACAGCTCCCCCCCCATAACCCCCGGGAGAATTCCCGGGGATCCCCAAAACCCTGGTTTTAATTACAGGGCCCTTTCTTAAAAGGGGGGCAGGGCTGGAAACCCCAGGGAACCAAAATTCCCAAAAAACAATTCCCCAAAATAAGAAGTGGAAAATTTTTTTCCAAATCCGCTTTTTTGGAAAAAAAGAAGGAAAAAACAAACTTAAAACCTTTTTGCTGGAAGCTAAAATTTTAAAACGTAAAACCCTCTTCCCCTATGAAAATTTTGAAAATGAAGAAGATTGGAAAAATTTTTTCCCCAAATTTAACTTTTTTAAAAGGGCAAACTTAACTTGGGTTTAAGGTCTAGATTTTAAATTTTGGCGTTATTCATCATGAATTTTTTAAATGTAAGTTTTTTTCGGGCATTTTGGGGAAATAAGGGGTAAAAATTTTCAAACCCCGTCCAATGGTTCCCCCTTCAAATTTTAAAAAAAAATTTGGCCTTTTAAGAATTCTCTTTTAGAGAAACCAAATCCTTTTCTCCTTGTGGTTTTTGTAAGAGTTTTAATTTTAGGGGGTTTAAAAAAACAAACCTTCCCTTAAAAAAAAATGGCCTCCCTTTAAAAAGGTTCCGGGGTTTTAAAACCCAAAAAAAACCCCCTTTCTTATTAAATTTGTTTAAATCCAATTTAATTATTTTTCAAGTTTCAAACCACTTATTAAAGGCCCCAAAAAGGGCCCCCCATAGGAAAATGGGTAACCAGAAATGAAATTAAAATACCCATTTCCCAAACTGGGTTTAACCCCAAGTGACAAATATTATCCGATTTTAGTCTGACCCTTGGTAAAAGCCCCAAAAGGGCCCCAAAATACAAATGACAATGAAATATTTTAAATTAAACCTTTCCATTTAAACCGCACAAAAAAAGGGGTTTTTGGGAAAGGTGCAAAAAGGGTCCTTTTGGGGCCCAGACCCTTTGAGCAAATCCCCGGAGGGCAAACACCCCAAAATTTGGGAAATTGGGGCCTTTGAAAAATTTTTTCACCATGTTTTAAAAAATTTTTTTTTAGGCTTAAACGGGGCCCCGAGACCAGAGCCAAATTTGCAGCAATATTTGGGAAGGGAAAAAACCTAAAATTTGGGGTCTGGGGGCCTGAAAAAATGCTCCATTTCCACCCAAAATTTAAATTCTTAAGGCTAAAACTTGGGAAAAATGGTGATTTTGGCCAAATTTTTCAGAGTTCTGGGGTTTTTAAACCAAATTTGGTTTTTCCAATCTTGAAAAAATCCCCCTTTTTTCACACCCCTAAGGGTTTTGCACTCCGGGGGGAGACCCTTAAAAGAATGGGGGTTTAAAATTTTTAAAATTTTTGTTTGGGGGTTTTAAATGAAAAGTTATCTCCACTAAAAAGTTTAAAAAGAAATTGGTGGGCACCTCATTAATTTTTAAACCGCCAGTGTTTTCCCTTTTATCCCCTTTGATGGATTTTTGGGGAGGGGAAAAACGTTAAAGGAATTTTATTGGAGGCAATTTACTTGTTTTGAGTAAATTATGGCAAATTAAAAATGGCCCTTTAAAGGTTAGGTTTCCGGGGCAAATTCCCCGGCCTTCCTTTCAGGGGTCGAAAGGAAAAAGGGAATTTTCAAAAAATTGTGCAGGAAGTGGAAAAAATTAGTAAAATCTTCTGAAAGAAATATTGGGGCCAAAAAAAAAGGTCGGGAAAAAGGTTTTTTTTTCCCCCATTTAAAGAGGGGGGAAAGGCCTTTTATCCCCCCAAAAGGGCCTTTTTGGACTGAAAATTGATCGGTAACCTTTTTTTATTTAATTTTTTTAAAATTTTTAAACAAAGTTTTTTTTTTCCTTCAAAGGGGCCCCCCCCTATTCTAAACCCCCTGCCCAAACCATTTTAACCCAAACCTACCCTCTCCCCAAACCTTTAATTTCCTTACCCACCCCAAACCAACCCCTGCAAAAAAAAGGTCCCCAATTTATTTCTTCATACCAGGGTTTAAAAACCCCAACCCTTTTCACCAAAAACCCACTGGGCCTGGCCGAGGTCCCTGGTTACCCACCAGAAAAGGAAAAAATGTTCAAAAGAAAAAAGGCCAAATTTCCAACTGGCGAGGTTTAAAAAGGGGCACTAGTTTTTAAAGGAAAAAGGTTTACCGGGAAAATAACCCCGGGCCAAAAATGGCTAGGTTTCCCTGAAATGGACAAAGTTCCCGAAAAAAAAAAGTTCCCAAACCGGGAAAAAACTCCCGGTCCAAATGGGTTTTCCCCGGGGGTGGGCCCAAAATTCCCCCCGAAAAAAACTCCCGCGACCCAAAAAAAAGGGACCCCCCCCGGGACTACTATCCCGGGCCAAAATTTTTCCCCCGGAATCCCCTTTGGCCCCTTTGATTTTACTGGTGATTCCCCAAATTCCCCAAAAGTCCACCCTGGTCCCGGGGGCCATTGCACCCCCTGGGGATCCCACCCGCCGGGGGGAGTTTCTTTTCCCCTTTACCTTTTCCGGCCCCCGGGGATTTTATGGCGTTCCCCAAAGGCAATCCCCCCAAAGGCGGGATTTTCCAATTTGGGAATCCTTCATTGACCCTTTTTAGTGGTTTTTTTAAAACCCTTGATTTTCCCCTACATTTACATCTTCCGCGGGCGGGTTGTGTGAAGTTTAAGGAATAAAATTTGATTAAAAGGGCAAAACCCCGAACCAAAAATTTTTCCAAATTTTAAACCAATTGATTAAACTCCATTTTGGGGTTTTTCCTTGGGCAACCCTCCTTTCCAAGGGTTTTTTAAAACGGAAATTTGTTTAAAAAAACTCAAAAACCCCCGGGAAGGGCCCGGAAAAATCCCCCCTTTTAAAAGGGCGGGTATTGCCATTGGACACTCCCATCCTTAAACGATGGGTATTGCTGGAACTCCCATCCTTAATGGGGTATTCCATGAATACCCGTTAGCCGGGAATCCTCGGGGCATTAAAAATCAATCCTTAAGTGGGTATTCCATTGGACAAATTCCCCCGAAAAAGGTAAACGTGGGATAAAAAGGCTGAGTCCATGAAGTGGACGCTAGTTCCCTGAAGTGGACAAAAGGTTTAGCCAGAAAAAAAGGGCCACACTGGACATATATGGCCATTCCCTGAAGTGGAACCCAAGTCCCTTTGGGGGAAGCCATGAGGCACTAAAAACTGAACCCTGGTAAGTATTGAAGTGGACGAAAAATCCCAGGGTCCAAAGTGAAATTTAAGGGGGGTTCCCGGAAACCCCAAGCCAACCTTTCCAA
Source organism: Sebastolobus alascanus (assembly GCA_916701645.2). Lineage (NCBI taxonomy): Eukaryota > Metazoa > Chordata > Actinopteri > Perciformes > Sebastidae > Sebastolobus > Sebastolobus alascanus. The sequence goes on from CAKAOJ020002134.1 coordinate 21,945, forward strand.
AAAAGCCACCCCCCATGCACCGTGATAAACCCTGTTTATATAGGTGGGAAGGTATTATACATGCTTGTCCAAACTAATTGCAGGGCCCGGGGTTTCGGAAAACAGGGCCAAATTCCAAAGTCCGCAAAAATAAAGACCGGGAGGTTGCCCCGGCCAACCCATACCCAAAAACCCTCCCAAATAAGGGGTGGAATATTGCCTTTCCCCCGCAACCCGGTATTTGGGAAATGGACAGGGCTATATCTTCCCCAAAAAGGGCCCTTTTGCTAGGAAACTGAAATTACAGAAACTCCCCGGGAAAAAATTGCTCCCAAAAAAAGACGGGAAAACTTTTTTTCCAAATCCGCTTTTTTGGAAAAAAAGAAGAAAGACAAACTTAAAACCTTTTTGCTGGAAGCTGAAAAATTTTCGTAAAACCCTTTCCCCTATGAAAATTTTGAAAATGAAGAAGATTGGAAAAATTTTTTCAACTTGACATTTTAAGGGTTTTTTTTATGAAAAATTTAAAAAGGGCTGGGTTATCAAACTCTTTTAAAATTTTTTGAACCCTCTTTAAGATGTAATTTTTGGTTTAAAATTGGGCAAATGGGGGGATAAATTTCCCGGGCCAATGCCCAATTTCCCATTTTAAATTTAAATCTTTGGCCTTTTTAAAAATTCTCTTTAAGAACCAAATTTTTCCCCCCTTTGTTTTGGGTTTAAATTTTAAAGGGGGTGGGTTCAGGAAGTCCCAAAAAACCTTTCCCCCCAAAAAAAAATAGGCCTCCCTAAAAGGTCCAAAGGGGGTTTGAAAACCCAAAAAAAACCCATTTCTTATTTTTTGGTTTAAATCCAATTTAATTATTTTTCAAGTAAAAAATCCCCTTTAAAAGGAAAGGCCTCCAACCAGTTTGAAAAATTTAAAAAATCCAAATTTAAATTAAATACCCCATTTCCCAAATTTGGGTTTAACACAAGTGACAAATATATCGATTTTAATTTGACCCTTGGAGAGAAAGGCCCCCAGGGAAAAAAGTCCAAATGTAAAAATTTTAATGGAATTTGAAAATTTTAAATTTCCCTTTACCCCAAATGGGGGTTTTTTTTAAAGGTGCCAAAAGGGTCCTTTGGAGCCCAGACCCCAAAGGGCCCCCAAAAACCCCGGGGGGGACAAAAGTCCAAAATGGAAAGGGGGGTTTTTAAAAAAGGGAAATTTCTCAAAATTTTCCCCAAAAAAATTTTTTTTTGGCTTAAAAGGGGCCCGAGACCCAGAGCCCCCAAAATTTTGGGGCAAATATTTGGGGCAAAAAGCCCTAAAATTTGGGGTCTGGGGGCCTTAAAAAAAGGTTATTTCCACCCAAAGGGGGCACACCAACTAAACCCCTTATGAAATGGGGATTGACCCAAATTAGAGCTTCTGGGTTTTTAAACTAAAAAATTTTTTGTCTAATCTTGAAAAAATTTTTCACACCCCTAAAGGGGACACGGGCCCAAGGCCTTTCCCCTTAAGAATGGGTTTAAAATTGGGGAAAAAATTTTAAGGATTTGGTGAACGAAATATTTACTAAAAAACTTTAAAAAATGGAAAATTTTGGGGTAAAATTCCATATTTGAATCCGGGGCCCGGGTTCCATTTCCCTATCATTTTGGGGGGAAAAAAAAAACGTTAAAGGAATTTTATTCAGGGGTCCAAATCCGTAAAATTTTAAAAGTAAATTATGGAGAAGAAAAAATGGCCCTTTAATTTGGAAAGGTCGGGTCACTTCCCCGGCTACCTTCCTTTCCGGGTAAAACATATCTTCAAAAAGGGTTGTTCAGGAAGTGAAAAAACGTCATTTTGGATAAAATTCTGGCAAAATGAAGAAATGGTAAGGTTTTTACAGTCAAAGAGGGGACCCGGGCCCTTTTTTATTTCCCCCTGGAAGGCCCCTTTCCTTAAAACCTTGGGGGCTGGAAGTTTTTTAAATTTTTTTTAACCCTTTCCCAAAGAGTCAGTAAAAATTTTTTATCGGGGGGAACGCTTGGGGCCCCCCCGGGGGACCTTTCCGGGGAAAAACCCATTAGTCCGCCTGGAAGCCCTTTTTTTTTTAAAATTTCCCAACCCTTTTTAATTACCTTTCACCCCCCACCACCTTCGGGGCCCCCCAGGACCTTTACCCCCGGGGGGCCCGTTCGCCCCCGCGGGGGACCTTTCCGGGGGAAAAACCTTTTAGTCCCCCCTGGAAGCCTTTTTTTTTAATTTCTAACCTTTTTTTTATTTTTTACCTTTTTCCCCACCCTCACGGGCCCCCGGCTTGCCCCCCCGACCCCCCTTTCCCGGGAAACGGCCTTTTGCCCCCGCGGGGCACCTTTCCGGGGAAAACCCTTCAGTCCCCCCTGGAAGCCCTTTTTATTTTTTTTCCTTCAACCCCCCCTTTTTTAAAATTTTTTTTTTCCCCCCCCCTCCGGGGCCCCCGCAGCCTTAAACCCCAAGGGGCCCCATTTTAAACCCCCTGCCCCATTCCCCGGTTTTTAAAAACCAACCCATTCCCACCCCCTTTAATTCCTTACCCACCCCAAACCAACCTGCTAAAAAGGGCCACAAAATTTATTCTTTCATACCTTTAAAACACCTATCGTTTTTACACCAAAAAATCCCATCCTCCCCCCCATGGCTGGGCCGAAAGGGCATGTTCCAAAATGGAAAAAATTTCGCCAAAAAAAGGAAATCCGGGACAAAATTTCCATGAAGGGGGAAAAAGGCCCTTAAAAGCTTTCAGCCAGGAAAAAAAGGGCCACATCCTGGGCACAAAAATGGCTGAGGTCCATGAAGTGGACACTAGTTCCATGAAATGGACAAATGTTCAACCAGAAAAAAGGTCCACATCCTGGGCACAAAAACTGAGGTTTACTGGAAGGGGGACCCCAGTTCCAAACCCCTTCCCCCGGGTCCACCCCTCCAAACCCCCTGGGCTATCACCTATCCCGGGGGCCAGTTTCCCCGGAAAAATCCCCTTGGCCCCTAGATTTTCCCGGTGATTCCCCAAGTAAACCTGTCCACCCTGGTCCCGGGGGTGCCATTAAAACCCCCCCTGGGGATCCCACCCGCCAAGGGGGGGAAGTTTTTCCCCTTAATCCTTTTCCCGGGGCCCGGGGTTTAAATATTCCAATGGCAAAACCCTGAAAGGACCAGTCCAATGGCATATTACATTGACCTTGCAGTGTTTATATTCCCAAACCCTTGATTTTTTAAAATGGGCATTTTGGGCCCTTCATTTCCCCCGGGGAGAGTTTTCCCCGGGGGAATTTGAAGTAAAAGGAAAAAAGGAAAATGATTAAAAACCCCCCAAAGGGCCAAAAAAAATTCCAATTGCTTTGATGATATTTCCAAAACCTTATTCCTAAAGTGGGAAATTTTGGACATTCCCCCCCTCGATGGGGTTTCCATTTGAATCCGTCTTAAAAGCTGGGAAACCCTCCGGGGGGCCAGGAAAAATTCCCCCCTTTTAAAAGTCGGGTATTGCCATTGGACACTCCCATCCTTAAACGATGGGTATTGCTGGAACTCCCATCCTTAATGGGGTATTCCATGGGACAAATTCCCCCCCAAAAAGGTCCAATCGTGGGATTAAAAGGCAAACCTTAATGGCCCCTATTCCATGTGGACAACCCCACCGAAAAAGGTAATCGTGGGATAAACTGGCTGAGTCCATGAAGTGGACGCTAGTTCCCTGAAGTGGACAAAAGGTTTAGCCAGAAAAAAAGGTCCAAATCGTGGGCACTAAAAATGGCTAATTCTGAAGTGGACCAATTCCAAAGTGGCAAAGGGTTGCCAGAAGGTCCACCCGGGCCTAAAACCCCGGGTAAGTTTGAAGTGGACGTAGTATACTAAGGCTGGAAAGGGAAACGAAAAAAAGGGCAATTCTGGACCCAAGGGCCAAAAATTTCCCAAAAAACACAACCCCCCCTTGGGTGGGGGTATTGCCTCGTCCACTTTGCATACCCCAAGGGCCCCGGGTAAAGGGATGTGAAATGGACATGCTTTTCCAATTTCCTTTTAGCAAATTCCCGGGAGTGGTGGACAGGGCAAATTCCAAAGTCCGCAACCAAAGCACCGGGTAAACCCCGGGCCAAAATTCCCAAAACCCTCCCCCCTAAGAGTGGAGTTCCTCTGTCCAATTCCATACCCTACCCGGGTAAAGGGATGTGGAGTGGACATGGCTTTCCACTTCCTACCCAGCAGGGCCCGGGGTTTTGGAAAACCCCGGGCAAATTCCAAAGGTTGGGTAACCAAAGCACCGGGTTAAACCCCGGGCCAAAATTCCCAAAACCCTCCCCCCATAAGGGTGGAGATATGGGTCTGTCCACTTCCCATACCCCCCGGGTAAAGGGATGTGAAGTGGACAAAGGGTTTTTCCCCCCTGGCCTTTAAATGGGTTTGAAGGGCAAAAATTTACCCAGGGGCACTTAAATTCGTTCCCAAAAAAGCCCCAAAAGCCCTTAAAATCCGATCCCGGGGGGCCCGTGGAGGTGTAATGGCAATTCCCACCATTAGGAATTAAAAGGCAATTCCTTGAAAGGAAAAGTTTCCAATGGCAATAAACCCCCGATTTGGGGGGGGGCAAAGGTTTTCCCATGGGAAAATGGGGTTCCCCTGGCAATACCGCCAAAGGAAACTTGAAATTTAATTTGGTTCGGAGGTTTTAGCATTTATCAATTTTGATTATTCCAAATTTGGGAACCCATCGTTAAAGGAAAGAATGTCCCAAAATCACTTTTGGATTGGTTTTGAAAAATAACACTGCAAGGGATGTTTAAATATTGCATTGGACTCCCGCTTTGATGGTTTCCATTACTCCCATCTTAATATTTTTGCCAGGACCTCCCAAATGAAGGGAAATTTCCTTTTAAAATCCCCCCTTTATTTAAACCTCGGGGATTGGATTGGCCCCTTCCCCTCCTTTAATGGGGTTGGGATTGGCAGGCACTGAACCCAACCTTTGTAGGTATTGAATTTGGGCAAATTTCCCCCCTTATGGGATTTATTGGCTTCCCTAAGTGGGAAATTTTCCCCTTTTTGGCCCCTTTAACTCCCATTTCCCCAACTGGAAATGCCATTTGGCAGGTTTCCATTGGAACCCACCCCTGGGGGTTTTGGAAGGGGGAAAATTCCCCCTTTACCATGGGAAATGTATTCTGATTCCCAAAATTTCCCCCTTTCCCCCTTTTGGACCCTTAAAATGGCCAAATTTCCCCTTATGGCAAAAATTTTCCCCCTTTGGACACTTACTCCGATTCCCGAAGGCCCGTTTAATTATGGAAGAAATTTCTTTTTGAATGAACGTTTCCCCTTATGGAAAAAATTTCCCTTTGCATTAAAGTTTCCCTTAAGGAAAAAATTTCTTATTCCCTAAATGGCGTTTTCCCTATGGAATTTTTGGCTAAAACTGATTTGGGAAAATGGAAAGTTTCCATGGCAAACACTTAAATGGGGTTCCAATGGCAATTTCCCCCTTAAGGAATGTCATTTGGGAAATTTCCCGTAAGGAAAGTTCCAATGGAAACAAATGGGGTTTGAGTGGCAATGGAATTCCAAGAATACCCATATTAAGGATGGGAGTGTCCAAAGGCAATACCCATCGAAAAGGATGGGAGTGTCCAATGGCAATACCCATTCATAAAAAATGCCCCTGGCAAAACCCCCTGATTTTTAAGGAGGGAGTGTCCAATGGCAAAACCCCTTCCCAGCCAAAGGAGGGACATTTGGCACATCCCCTCGGAAAATTGGGCCAAGGCAAAACCCAATTTAAAACCAAAATGACAACCATAAATTTTGGGTTTTTTTGCCGGAAAAGGGCCACTGGGAAACCTTCATTGGGGCCAAAACCGAATTGGCACTTTTCCCTCCCAGCTTGCCCCCGGGGAAAAATCGGGGAAGGGGTTTAAAATTCCATAAAAAGGCGGAACCAGGGGGGCCCAAACCGGGCCCTCCCTTCCCCTTTACAGGTGCCGAAAATTTTTAAATCGGCCTTTTACCCGGGGTTTCCCCCTAAAACCCGGGAAAGGGTCCCTTAAAATTCCATAGGTCCTTCCAAGCGGGGAATGCTCGGGTTTCCCCCGGACACTCCTCCGAAAAATTTTAAAAGCCTTTGGGAACCCCCTTTAAACCTTTATTCCACCCGGGGGCCCTCCGGTTTGGGGTATTGCCTGGACACTCCCTCCTTAATTGCTCGGGGAAAGCCTCGGAATCCCGGCATTCCCCCCGGGAATCGTGGGGGATTGCCTTTTTACACTCCCATCCTTTAAACGTGGGTATTGCCTTTTTACACTCCCATCCTTAAACGATGGGTATTGCCTTTTTACACTCCCGTCCTTAATCGCTCGGGTATTGCTCGGGGAATTCCCGGCCTTAAACTCGGAATCGTGGGTATTGCCTTTGGACACTCCCATCCTGATCGATGGGTATTGCCTTTTGGGCACTCCCATCCTTAAACGTGGGTAAAGCTTGGGGATTCCCCTTAATCCCTCCTTTAAACGTGGGTATTGCCATTGGACACTCCATCCGTAACCCGAGGACCTTTGGAAGGTTTTGAAGTTTCCCCAATGGACACTATCCTTAATTTCCCCGAGTGGACGGGGTTTTCCCTTGGACACTTACCGATTTGAATTTGGGCACAGTCCACCATTCGGGGTCCATTGGACAGGTCCATTGATACCGAGGTGTGGAAATTAATGGACAATTCCTATTCCCTGAATGGCAAAATTTCCCCAATGGACAATTCCCCTATTCCCTTAAAATGGCTGTTCCCCCAAGGGGGAAAGGGTTTTCCCCCTTTGGACACTTTTCGGCTGACCCTGGTGGAAAGTTTCCAAATTTACTAAAATGGCTGATTCCCTGAATTCCCCAAATTTCAATTTACCTTAAACTCTGCTTTCCCAAGGGACAAAGTTTCCACCTTATGGACACTTAAACTGGCTTATTCCCTTTAAAAAACCAAATTTACCTTAAAAGGGACCCCCAAATGGCGATTCCCTGTAATGCAATCCCCTGATTAAATGGGGTGTCCAATGGCAAATTTACCTATGGGATTAATGGCAAAACCCTGAAAGGGGAAAAGTTTCCAACCTTTCCCCTTAAATGGGATTCCCCAAAGGCAATACCCAAAAAATTTCCCACATTAAGGATGGGAGTGTCCAAAGGCAATACCCATCGAAAAAGGATGGGAGTGTCCAATGGCAATACCCATTTATTAAAAAGCCCCTTTGGGACCCATGATTTTAAGGAGGGAGTGTCCAATGGCAAACCCGGAAATTCCAAGGGAAATTGGGGCCGATGGCCAAACTGAAAAAGGAGGGAGGAAAAGGGAATAAATTTTTATAAAAAAAGAACCATAAATTTTGGGTTTTTTTGCCGGAAAAGGGCCACTGGGAACCTTTCATTGGGGCCAAAAAGGGGGACACTTTTCACCTTTCCCTGTAAGCCTTGGGGCCAAAACAGGGAAATCAAAATTTAAAAATTTTTCCATAAAAGGGGGGGGGAAAACCCAACTTGGGCCCCCTTCCCCCGGAAAAGGCGTTTCCCAAAAACTTTAAAAGGGCCGATAGGGGAAGCTGAAATCTTTTACCTTTCCCCTGGGAGGCCCCCCGGGGGTTAAAAAGGAAACCATCCTCAATTGTCGGAATCCCGGGGAAACCCGGGCCTCCCTCCCTGGGTAGGCCCTTTGGGAAAACCCATCCTTAATTGGGCCGGGTAATCCTTTACCTCCCCCCGTAAACGTGGGTATTGCCTTTTTACACTCCCTCCTTAATTGCTCGGGGAAACCTCGGGAATTCCCTCCAATTCCCCCCGGGGAATCGTGGGGGATTGCCTTTGGACACTCCCATCCTTTAAACGTGGGTATTGCCTTTGGACACTCCCATCCTTAAACGATGGGTATTGCCTTTTTACACTCCCGTTTCCCCCCTTTAAACGCTCGGGGTATTGCCATCGGACACTCCCATCCGTAATCGTGGGTATTGCCTTTTTACACTCCCCTCCTTAAACGATGGGTATTGCCTTTTGGGCACTCCCATCCTTAAACCCGTATGGGGGATTGCCATTGGACACTCCCTCCTTAATCGTGGGTAAAGCTTGGATTTCCCCTCGCCCCATCCCGGGGGTGAAGGTATTGGTGGACAAATTTTTACCTTATGGGAATTTAATGGGAATTTCCCCAATGGCAAGTTTCCCCTTTTTGGCCCCTTTAACTCCCATTTCCCCCAACTGGGATTCCCCCTTTGGGAAAGGGATTCCAAACCCGGCCCTTTGGTAGAGGGTGGAAGGGTTTTGGACAAAGTTTCCCCTATGGACAAGTTTTTCCCCATTCCCCGAATGGCGTTTTCCCTTATGGACAAAATGGCCACCCCAATGAGGGTTTCCCCCTTGGACACTTAACTCCGATTCCCGAAGGCCCGTTTAATATGGAAGTAAAAAAGTTTCCCTAATGGAAAAAAGTTTCCCCTTATGGACATTTAAAATTTTTTCCCTTTTAATGGCAAGTTTTCCCCTTATGGAAAATTTAAACCCTTTTTCCCCAATGGCAAATTTCCCTTAAGGACACTTTCCCTTATTCCCCAAATGGCGATTCCCTGAAGGCAATCCTCATTATGGAATTAATGGCTCCCCTTAAGTGGGAGTTTCCAATGGCAATAAACTGGAAAATTCCCAAGCAAATTTTTGGAATTAAAAGGCATTCCCTGAAAAGGATGGGGGTGTCCAATGGCAATACCCATTTATAAAATAGCCCCTTTGGGACCCATGATTTTAAGGAGGGAGTGTCCAATGGCAAAACGAAATTCCAAGGACAATTGGTGATGTCCATGGAAACCTTGGGAGGAGGAAAGCCAATGGAATTTCCCATTAAATAACAACCATAACTTTTGGGCTTTTTTTAAGCGTCCACGGGTTCCACTGGCAAGAAATTCATTGCCAATGGGGGCACTTTCACTTCCTGTAAGCTTCCCCGGGGGGGGAAAAACGCAAGTTAAATTTTCCATAAAGTGGAACGCCAAACTTTTGGGGTTTTGCCCCCCCTCCCCATACCTTTCGGGCCAAAATCTAATTGGCCTTTTAAACCCCCG
>CAKAOJ020002135.1:0-21652 GCA_916701645.2 Sebastolobus alascanus
ACTTTTTTTTTCCTTAAATTTTCGACATACAATACTATGACTTTTTTTTCGTGAAATTGTCGCCATTAAATACTATGACTTTCTTTATAAATTTTCAATCATACAATACTATGACTTTTTTTTCGTGAAATTGTCCGCCATTAAATACTATGACTTTTTTTCATAAAATTTTCATCATACAATACTATGACTTTTTTTCATAGAATTTCGACATACAATACTATGACTTTTTTTCTGGAAAAGTTTTCGACATACTATACTATGACTTTTTTTCATAAAATTTTCGACAAACTATATACTATAACTTTTTTTTCGTAAAATTTTCGACAAACTATACTATGACTTTTATTCCTTAATTTTTCGACATACTATACTATGACTTTTTTCATAAAATGTTCGACATACAATACTATGACTTTTTTTGTCATAAAATTTTCAACATACAATACCATGACTTTTTTTTCGTGAAATTGTCGCCATTAAATACTATGACTTTTTTTTCATAAAATTTTCATCATACAATACTATGACTTTTTTTTCATAGAATTTTCGCCATACAATACTATGACTTTTTTTCTGGAAAAAGTTTTCGACATACTATACTATGACTTTTTTTTCATAAAATTTTCGACAAACTATACTATAACTTTTTTTTCGTAAAATTTTCGACAAACTATACTATGACTTTTATTCCTTAATTTTTCGACATACTATACTATGACTTTTTTTCATAAAATGTTCGACATACAATACTATGACTTTTTTTGTCATAAAATTTTCAACATAAAATACCATGACTTTTTTTTCGTGAAATTGTCGCCATTAAATACTATGACTTTTTTTTCATAAAATATTCATCATACAATACTATGACTTTTTTTCATAGAATTTTCGACGTACTATTCTATGACTTTTTGTCAAAAAAATTTCGACATACTATACTATGACTTTTTTTCGTGAAATTGTCGCCATTAAATACTATGACTATTTTTTTATAAAATTTTCGACAAACTATACTATGACTTTTTTTCATGAAAATTTTCGACATACTATACTATGACTTTTTTTTCCTGAAATTTTCGACATACAATACTATGACTTTTTTTCCGGGGAAAGTTTTCGACATACTATACTATAACTTTTTTTTCATAAAATTTTCCACATACTATACTATGACTTTTTTTTCATAAAATTTTCGACATCCTACACTATGAATATTTTTTCATAAAATTTTCGACAAACTATACTATAACTTTTTTTCCTTAAATTTTCGACATTCTATACTGTGACTTTTTTTCATAAAGTTCTCGACATACTATACTATGACTTTTTTTGGTGAAAAGTTTCGACATACAATACTGTGACTTTTTTTTAAACATTTTCGAAATACTATACTATGACTTTTTTTCATAAATTTTTCGACCGGCAATACTATGACTTTTTTTCATACAATTTTCGAAATACAATACTATCACTTTTTTTCCGGTAAAAGGTTTTCGACATACTACACTATGACTTTTTCTTCATAAAGTTTTCGACATACTATACTATGACTTGTCTTTCATAAAATTTTCGACATAACATACTATGACTTTTTTTTCATAAAATTCTCGACAAACTATACCATGACTTTTTTTCCTAAAATTTTCGACATACTATAATGTGAATTTTTTTCATAAAATTTTCGACATACTATTCTATGACTTTTTTTCAAAAAAATTCGACATACTATACTATGACTTTTTTGTCGTGAAATTGTCGCCATTAAATACTATGACTTTTTTTTCATAAAATTTTCGACATACTATACTATGACTTTTTTCATTAAATTTTCGACATACTATTCTATGACTTTTTTTTCATAAAATGTTTGACATACTATACTATGACTTTTTTTTCGTGAAATTGTCGACATACAATACTATGACTTTTTTTTCGTTAAATTTTCGACATAATATACTATGACTTTTTTTTCCTGAAATTGTCGACATACAATACTATGACTTTTTTCATAAAATTTTCATCATACAATACTATGACTTTTTTTTCATAGAATTTTCGACATACAATACTATGATTTTTTTTTCATACAATTTTCGACATACAATACTATGACTTTTTTTGGTGAAAAGTTTCGACATACAATACTGTGACTTTTTTTTAAACATTTTCAAAATGCTATACTATGACTTTTTTTCAAAAAAATTTCGACATACTAGACTGACTATTTTTTCATATTTTTTTTAAAAAAACTATACTATGACTTTTTTTCCTTAAATTTTCGACATACAATACTATGACTTTTTTTTCGTGAAATTGTCGCCATTAAATACTATGACTTTCTTTTATTAAATTTTCATCATACAATACTATGACTTTTTTTTCGTGAAATTGTCGCCATTAAATACTATGACTTTTTTTTCATAAAATTTTCATCATACAATACTATGACTTTTTTTTCATAGAATTTTCGACATACAATACTATGACTTTTTTTCTGGAAAAAGTTTTCGACATACTATACTATGACTTTTTTTTCATAAAATTTTCGACAAACTATACTATAACTTTTTTTTCGTAAAATTTTCGACAAACTATACTATGACTTTTATTCCTTAATTTTTCGACATACTATACTATGACTTTTTTCATAAAATGTTCGACATACAATACTATGACTTTTTTTGTCATAAAATTTTCAACATACAATACCATGACTTTTTTTTCGTGAAATTGTCGCCATTAAATACTATGACTTTTTTTTCATAAAATTTTCATCATACAATACTATGACTTTTTTTCATAGAATTTTCGACATACTATACTATGACTTTTTTTTCCTTAAATTGTCGACATACAATACAATAACTTTTTCTTAATAAAATTTTCGACATGCAATACTATAACTTTATTTCATGGAATTTTAGACATACAATACTATGACTTTTTTTTCATACAATTTTCGACATACAATAATATCACTTTTTTTCCGTGAAAAGTTTTCGACATACTTTATTATGACTTTTTTTTCATAAAATTTTCGTCATACTATACTATGACTTTTTTTTCATAAAATTCTCGACAAACTATACTATGACTTTTTTTCCTAAAATTTTCGACATACTATAATGTGAATTTTTTTCATAAAATTTTCGACGTACTATTCTATGACTTTTTTTCAAAAAAATTTCAACATACTATACTATGACTTTTTTTCGTGAAATTGTCGCCATTAAATACTATGACTTTTTTTTCATAAAATTTTCGACATACTATACTATGACTTTGTTTCATAAAATTCTCGACGTCCTACACTATGACTATTTTTTTATAAAATTTTCGACAAACTATACTATGACTTTTTTTTCATAATATTTTCGACATACAATACTATGACTTCTTTTTCATTAAATTTTCGACATACTATTCTATGACTTTTTTCAAAAAAATTTCGAGATACTATACTATGACTTTTTTTCATGAAAATTTTCGACATACTATACTATGACTTTTTTTTCCTGAAATTTTCGACATACAATACTATGACTTTTTTTCCGGGGAAAGTTTTCGACATACTATACTATAACTTTTTTTTCATAAAATTTTCCACATAATATACTATGACTTTTTTTTCATAAAATTTTCGACATCCTACACTATGAATATTTTTTCATAAAATTTTCGACAAACTATACTATAACTTTTTTTCCTTAAATTTTCGACATTCTATACTGTGACTTTTTTTCATAAAGTTCTCGACATACTATACTATGACTTTTTTTGGTGAAAAGTTTCGACATACAATACTGTGACTTTTTTTTAAACATTTTCGAAATACTATACTATGACTTTTTTTCATAAATTTTTCGACCGGCATTACTATGACTTTTTTTCATACAATTTTCGAAATACAATACTATCACTTTTTTTCCGGTAAAAGGTTTTCGACATACTATACTATGACTTTTTCTTCATAAAGTTTTCGACATACTATACTATGACTTTTTTTTCATAAAATTTTCGACATACAATACTATGACTTTTTTTTCGTGAAATTGTCGCCATTAAATACTACGACTTTTTTTTCATAAAATTTTCATCATACGATACTATGACTTCTTTTTATAGAATTTTCGACATACTATACTATGACTTTTTTTTCATAAAATTTTCGACATACTATACTATGACTATTTTTTGGTAAAATGTTCGACAAACTATACTATGACTTTTATTCTTTAAATTTTCGACATACTATAATATGACTTTTTTTCATAAAATGTTCGACATACAATACTATGACTTTTTTTTCATAAAATTTTCGACAAACTATACTATGACTTTTTTTTCATAAAGTTTTCGACAAACTATATTATGAATTTTATTTATTAAATTTTCGACATGCAATACTGTGACTTTTTTTCATAAAATTTTCGACATGCAATACTATGACTTCTTTTTCATACAATTTTCGACATACAATAATATGACTTTTCTTCCGCGGAAAGTTTTCGACATACTATACTATAACTTTTTTTTCATAAAATTTTCGACATACTATACTATGACTTTTTTTTCATAAAATTTTCGACATCCTACACTATGAATATTTTTTCATAAAATTTTCGACAAAGTATACTATAACTTTTTTTCCTTAAATTTTCGACATTCTATACTGTGACTTTTTTTCATAAAGTTCTCGACATACTATACTATGACTTTTTTTGGTGAAAAGTTTCGACATACAATACTGTGACTTTTTTTTAAACATTTTCGAAACACTATACTATGACTTTTTTTCATAAAGTTCTCGACATACAATACTATGACTTTTTTTTCGCGAAAATTTTCGACATACAATACCATGACTTTTTTTTCAAAAAAATTTCAACATAGAATACCATGACTTTTTTTTCATAGAATTTTCGAAATACAATACTATGACTTTTTTTTCGTGAAATTGTCGAAATACTATACTATGAATTTTTTTCATAACATTTTCGACATACTATACTATGACTTTTTTCATAAAATTTTCGACATATTATACTATGACTTTTTTTCATAAAATGTTCGACATACTATACTATGACTTTTTTCATGAAAATTTTAAACATAAAATACTATGACTTTTTTTTCATAACATTTTCGAAATACTATACTATGACTTTATATTCATAACATTTTCGACATACAATACTATGACTTTTTTTCATAAAATCTTCGACATACTATACTATGACTTTTTTTTATAAAATTTTCGACATGAAATACTATGACTTTTTTTTCATCAAATTTTCAACATACTATACTATGACTTTTTTTTCGTGAAAATTTTAAACATACAATACTATGACTTTTTTTTCAAAAAATTTTCGACATACTAACCTATGACTTTTTTTGCGAAAATGTTTTCGACACACTATACAATGACTTTTTTTCATAACATTTTCTACATCCTATATTATGACTTTTTTTCCGTGAAATTTTTCAACATACTATACTTAAACTTTTTTTCCTAAAATTTTCGACATACTATAATATGACTTTTTTCATACAATATTCAACATACTATACTATGACTTTTTTGATAAAATTTCCACTTACTATACTATGACTTTTTATCATAAAATTTTCGACATACTATGCTATGATTTTTTTCATTAATTTTCGTCATACTGTACTATGACCTTTTTTTCATAAAATGTTCGACATACTATACTATAACTTTTTTTTCGTGAAAATTTTCGACATACAATATCATGATTTTTTTTTCATAACATTTTCGACATACTAACCTATGACTTTTTTTTCGGAAAATGTTTTTCGACACACTATACTATGACTTTTTTTTCGTGAAATTTCCGACATAATATACCATGCCTTTTTTTTCGTGAAAATTTTCGACATACTATACAATGACTTTTTTTCATAACATTTTCTACATCCTATATTATGAATTTTTTTCCGTGAAATTTTTCAATATACTATACTTAAACTTTTTTTCATAAAATTTTCGACATACTATACTATGACTTTTTTCATACAATATTCGACATACTATACTATGAATTTTTTGATAAAATTTTCAAATACTATACTATGACTTTTTTTCATAAAATTTTCGACATACTATACTATGACATTTTTTCTAAAATTTTTGACATACTATGCTATGACTTTTTTTCATTAATTTTTGTCATACTGTACTATGACTTTTTTTTCAAAAATGTTCGACATACTATACCATGACTTTTTTTTCGTGAAAATTTTCGACATACTATACACTGATTCTTTTTCATAACATTTTCGACTTACTACACTATAACTTTTTTTTCGTGAAAATTTTCGACATACAATATCATGATTTTTTTTTCATAACATTTTCGACATACTATACTATTGCTTTGTTTCCGCAAAAAGTTTTGACATGCTATACTCTGACTTTTTTTTTAAAGAATTTTCGACATACAATACTATGACTTTTTTTCGTGAAAATTTTCGACATACAACACCATGACTTTTTTTTCAAAAAATGTTCAACATAGAATACCATGACTTTTTTTTCATAGAATTTTCGACATACAATACTATGACTTTTTTTTCGTGAAATTGTCGACATTCTATACTATGACTTTTTTTCATAACATTTTCGACATACTATACTATGACATTTTTCATAACATTTTCGACATATTATGCTATGACTTTTTTTCATAAAATGTTCGACATACTATACTATGACTTTTTTTCATGAAAGTTTTCGACATACTATACTATGACTTTTTTTTTGCGAAAATTTTCGACATACAATAGCATGACTTTTTTTTCATAAAATTTTCGACATACAATACAATGACTTTTTTTTCATAACATTTGCTACATAATATACTATGACTTGTTTTTCTGAAAAAGTTTTCGACATACTATACTATGACTTTTTTATCATAAAATGTTCGATATACTATACTATGACTTTTTTTCGGAACAAGTTTTCGACGAACTATACTATGACTTTTTTTCCTTAAATTTTCAATATAATATACTGTGACTTATTTTTCATAAAATTTTAGATATACTAAATTATGAATTTCTTTCATAAAGGTTTCAAAATAGTATACTATGACTTTTTTCATAAAATTTTCAACATACTATACTATGACTTTTTTTCATAAAATTTTCAACCTACTGTACTACGACTTTTTTTTCATAAAATGTTCGACATACTATACTATGATTTTTTTTTCGTGAAAATTTTAAACATACAATACTATGACTTTTTTTTCAAAACATTTTCGACATTCTATACTGTCACTTTTTTCATAAAATTTTCAACATAATATATTATGACTTTTTTTCATAAAATTTTCAACATACTATACTTTGACTTTTTTTTCATAAAATTTTCGACATACTATACTATGACTTTTTTTTGTGAAAATGTTTTCGACACACTATACTATGACTTTTTTCGTGAAATTTCCGAAATAATATACCATGACTTTTTATTCGTGAAAATTTTCGACATACTATAAAATGACTTTTTTTCATAACATTTTCTACATCCTCTATTATGACTTTTTTTCAGTGAAATTTTTTAACATACTATACTTAAACTTTTATTCATAAAATTTTCGACATACTATAATATGACTTTTTTGAGCAAATTTTTGACATACTATACTATGACTTTTTTTCATAAAATTTTCGACATACTATACTATGACTTTTTTTATAAATTTTTTGACATACTATGCTATGACTTTTTTTCATTAATTTTCGTCATACTGTACTATGACTTTTTTTCCATAAATGTTCGACATACTATACCATGACTTTTTTTTCGTGAAAATTTTCGACATAATATATTATGACTTTTTTTCATAAAATTTTCAACATACTATACTTTGACTTTTTTTTCATAAAATTTTCGACATACTATACTATGACTTTTTTTTGTGAAAATGTTTTCGACACACTATACTATGACTTTTTTCGTGAAATTTCCGACATAATATACCATGACTTTTTATTCGTGAAAATTTTCGACATACTATAAAATGACTTTTTTTCATAACATTTTCTACATCCTATATTATGACTTTTTTTCAGTGAAATTTTTTAACATACTATACTTAAACTTTTATTCATAAAATTTTCGACATACTATAATATGACTTTTTTGAGCAAATTTTTGACATACTATACTATGACTTTTTTTCATAAAATTTTCGACATACTATACTATGACTTTTTTTATAAATTTTTTGACATACTATGCTATGACTTTTTTTCCTTAATTTTCGTCATACTGTACTATGACTTTTTTTCCATAAATGTTCGACATACTATACCATGACTTTTTTTTCGTGAAAATTTTCGACATACTGTACACTGATTCTTTTTCATAACATTTTCTACTTACTAAAACTATAACTTTTTTTTCATGAAAATTTTCGACATACAATATCATGATTTTTTTTTCATAACATTTTCGACATACTATACTATTGCTTTTTTTTCGCAAAAAGTTTTGACATGCTATATTCTGACTTTTTTTTTAAAGAATTTTCGACATACAATACTATGACTTTTTTTTCGTGAAATTGTCGACATACTATACTATGACTTTTTTTCATAAAATTTTCGACATACTATACTATGACTTTTTTCATACAATATTCGACATACTATACTATGACTTTTTTTCTAAAATTTTTGACATACTATGCTATGACTTTTTTTCATTAATTTTCGTCATACTGTGCTATGACTTTTTTTTCATAAAATGTTCGACATACTATACTATGAATTTTTTTCATGAAAGTTTTCGACATACTATACTATGACTTTTTTTTTGCGAACATTTTCGACATATTATACTATGACTTTTTTTCATAACATTTTCTACATCCTATATTATGAATTTTTTTCCGTGAAATTTTTCAACATACTATACTTAAACTTTTTTTCATAAAATTTTCGACATACTATACTATGACTTTTTTCATACAATATTCGACATACTATACTATGACTTTTTTGATAAAATTTTCGACATACTATACTATGACTTTTTTTCATAAAATTTTTGACATACTATACTATGACTTTTTTTCTAAAATTTTTGACATACTATGCTATGACTTTTTTTCATTAATTTTCGTCATACTGTGCTATGACTTTTTTTTCATAAAATATTCGACATACTATACCATGACTTTTTTTTCGTGAAAATTTTCGACATACTATACACTGATTCTTTTTCATAACATTTTCGACTTACTACACTATAACTTTTTTTTCGTGAAAATTTTCGACATACAATATCATGATTTTTTTTTCATAACATTTTCGACATACTATACTATGACTTTTTTCATAAAATTTTCGACATATTATACCATGACTTTTTTTTCATAGAATTTTCGACATACAATACTATGACTTTTTTTTCGTGAAATTGTCGACATTCTATACTATGACTTTTTTTCATAACATTTTCGACATACTATACTATGACTTTTTTCATAACATTTTCAACATATTATACTATGACTTTTTTTCATAAAATGTTCGAGATACTATACTATGTCTTTTTTTCATGAACGTTTTCGACATACTATACTATGACTTTTTTTTTGTGAAAATTTTCGACATACAATACCATGACTTTTTTTCATAAAATCTTCGACATACTATACTATGACTTTTTTTTATAAAATTCTCGACATGAAATACTATGACTTTTTTTTCATCGAATTTTCGACATACTATACAATGACTTTTTTTTCGTGAAAATTTTAAACATACAATACTATGACTTTTTTTCAAAACATTTTCGACATTCTATACTGTCACTTTTTTTCATAAAATTTTCGACATACTATACTATGACCTTTTTTTCATAACATTTTCGACATACTAACCTATGACTTTTTTGGGGAAAATGTTTTCGACACACTATACTATGACTTTTTTCGTGAAATTTCCGGCATAATATACCATGACTTTTTTTTCGTGAAAATTTTCGACATACTATACAATGACTTTTTTTCATAACATTTTCTACATCCCATATTATGACTTTTTTTCCATGAAATTTTTCAACATACTATACTTAAACTTTTTTTCATAAAATTTTCGACATACTATACTATGACTTTTTTCATACAATATTCAACATACTATACTATGACTTTTTGATAAAATTTTCGACAAACTATACTATGACTTTTTTTCATAAAATTTTCGACATACTATGCTATTATTTTTTTTCATTAATTTTCGTCATACTGTACTATGACCTTTTTTTCATAAAATGTTCGACATACTATACCATGACTTTTTTTTCGTGAAAATTTTCGACATACTATACACTGATTCTTTTTAATAACATTTTCGACATACTATACTATGACTTTTTTCATAACATTTTCGACATATTATACTATGACTTTTTTTCATAAAATGTTCGACATACTATACTATGTCTTTTTTTCATGAAAGTTTTCGACATACTATACTATGACTTTTTTTTTGCGAAAATTTTCGACATACAATACCATGACTTTTTTTTCATAGAATTTTCGACATACAATACTATGGCTTTTTTTTCATAAAATTTTCGACATACAATACAATGACTTTTTTTTCATAACATTTGCTACATAATATACTATGACTTGTTTTTCTGAAAAAGTTTTCGACATACTATACTATGACTTTTTTATCATAAAATGTTCGATATACTATACTATGACTTTTTTTCGTGAAATTGTCGACATACTATACCATGACTTTTTTTCATAAAATGTTCGACATACTATACTATGACTTTTTTTTCGTGAAATTGTCGGCATACAATACAATAATTTTTTTTCCATGAAATTTTCGACATACTATACTACTACTTTTTTTAATCACATTTTCGACATACTATACTATGACTTTTTTTTCGTGAAATTGTCGGCATACAATACAATAATTTTTTTTTCCATGAAATTTTCGACATACTATACTACTACTTTTTTTAATCACATTTTCGACATACTATACTATGACAATTTTTCGTGAAATTGCCGACATACCATACCTTAACTTTTTTATCATAAAATTTTCGATATACAATACTATGACTTTTTTCTCGATAACATTTGCGACATACTATTCTATAAGTTTTTTTGGGGAAAAAAGTTTTCGACATACTATACTATGACTTTTTTTTATCATAAAATGTTCGACGAACTATACTTTGACTTTTTTTCCTTAAATTTTCAATATAATATACTGTGACTTACTTTTCATAAAATTTTAGGTATACTAAATTATGAATTTCTTTCATAAAGTTTTCGACATACTATACTATGACTTTTTTTCATAAAATTTTCAACCTACTATACTACGACTTTTTTTTCATAAAATGTTCGACATACTATACTATGATTTTTTTTCATAAAAGTTTTGACAAACTATACTATGACTATTTTTTCATAACATTTTCAACATACTATACTTAGACTTTTTTTCATTAAATTTTCGACATACTATACTATGCCTTTTTATTCATGAAAAATTCGACATATTATACTATGACTATTTTTTCATAACATTTTCAACATACTATAATATGACTTTTTTTTCGTGAAAATTTCGACATACTAAACTAAGGCTTTTTTCATACAATTTTCGACATACTATACTATGACTTTTTTTTCGTGAAAATTTTCGACATACAATACCATGACTTTTTTTTCAAAACATTTTCGACATACTATACTATGACTTTTTTCATAAAATTTTCGACATATTATACTATGACTTTTTTTCATAAAATGTTCGACATACTATACTATGACTTTTTTTTCATGAAAATTTTAAACATACAATACTATGACTTTTTTTTCATAGAATTTTCGACATACAATACTATGACTTTTTTTTCGTGAAATTGTCGACGTACTATACTATGACTTTTTTTCATAACATTTTCGACATACTATACTATGACTTTTTTTATAAAATTTTCGACATATTATACTATGACTTTTTTTCATAAAATGTTCGACATACTATACTATGACTTTTTTTTCATGAAAATTTTAAACATACAATACTATGACTTTTTTTTCATAACATTTTCGAAATACTATACTATGACTTTATATTCATAAAATTTTCGAGATACAATACTATGACTTTTTTTCATAAAATCTTCGACATACTATACTATGACTTTTTTTTATAAAATTCTCGACATGAAATACTATGACTTTTTTTTCATCAAATTTTCGACATACTATACAATGACTTTTTTTTCGTGAAAATTTTAAACATACAATACTATGACTTTTTTTCAAAACATTTTCGACATTCTATACTGTCACTTTTTTTCATAAAATTTTCGACATACTATACTATGACCTTTTTTTCATAACATTTTCGACATACTTACCTATGACTTTTTTGGGGAAAATGTTGTCGACACACTACACTATGACTTTTTTCGTGAAATTTCCGGCATAATATACCATGACTTTTTTTTCGTGAAAATTTTCGACATACTATACAATGACTTTTTTTCATAACATTTTCTACATCCCATATTATGACTTTTTTTCCATGAAATTTTTCAACATACTATACTTAAACTTTTTTTCATAAAATTTTCGACATACTATACTATGACTTTTTTCATACAATATTCAACATACTATACTATGACTTTTTGATAAAATTTTCGACAAACTATACTATGACTTTTTTTCATAAAATTTTCGACATACTATGCTATTATTTTTTTTCATTAATTTTCGTCATACTGTACTATGACCTTTTTTTCATAAAATGTTCGACATACTATACCATGACTTTTTTTTCGTGAAAATTTTCGACATACTATACACTGATTCTTTTTAATAACATTTTCGACATACTATACTATGACTTTTTTCATAACATTTTTGACATATTATACTATGACTTTTTTTCATAAAATGTTCGACATACTATACTATGTCTTTTTTTCATGAAAGTTTTCGACATACTATACTATGACTTTTTTTTTGCGAAAATTTTCGACATACAATACCATGACTTTTTTTTCATAGAATTTTCGACATACAATAGTATGACTTTTTTTTCATAAAATTTTCGACATACAATACAATGACGTTTTATTCATAACATTTTCGACATATTATACTATGACTTTTTTTCATAAAATTTTTGATATACTATACTATGACTTTTTTTCGTGAAGTTGTCGACATACTATACCATGAATTTTTTTCATAAAATTTTCGACATGCAATTCTATGACTTTTTTTCATAAGATTTTTGACATATAATACTATGACTTTTTTTTCATCGTATTTTAGACATAATATACTATGACTTTTTTTTCGTAAAAAATGTTGACATACAATACTATGACTTTTTTTCATAAAGTTTTCTACATACTATACTATGACTTTTTTTTCAATAAATTTTCGACAGACTATACTATAACTTTTTTTTCGTGAAAATTTTCGACATACTATCCTATGACTTTTTTTTATAAAACTTTCGACATGCAAAACTATGACTTTTTTTTCATCAAATTTTCGACATACTATACTATGACCTTTTTTTCATAACATTTTCGACATACTATACTATGACTTTTTTTTCGTGAACATTTTTGACATACAATACTATGACTTTTTTTTCGTAAAAAATGTTGACATACAATAATATGACTTTTATTTCATAAACTTTTCGACATACCATACTATGACTTTTTTTTCGTGAACAATTTTCGATATACAATTCTATGATTTTTATTTCATAACATTTTCGACATACTAACCTATGACTTTTTTTGGGAAAATGTTTTCGACACACTATACTATGACTTTTTTCGTGAACTTTCCGACATAATATACCATGACCTTTTTTTCGTGAAAATTTTCGACATACTATACAATGATTTTTTTCATAACATTTACTACATCCTATATTATGACTTTTTTTCCGTGAAATTTTTCAACATACTATACTTAAACTTTTTTTTCATAACATTTTCGACATACTATACTATGACTTTTTTCATACAATATTCGACATACTATACTATGACTTTTTTGACAAAATTTTCGACATACTATACCAGGACTTTTTTTCAAAAAATTTTCAACATATTAACCTATGACTTTTTTTATAAAATTTTTGACATACTATGCTATGACTTTTTTTCATTAATTTTCGTCATACTGTACAATGACTTTTTTTTCATAAAATGTTTGACATACTATACCATGACTTTTTTTCGTGAAAATTTTCGACATACTATACACTGATTCTTTTTCATAACATTTTCGACTTACTACACTATAACTTTTTTTTCATGAAAATTTTCGACATACAATATCATGATTTTTTTTTCATAACATTTTCGACATACTATACTATTGCTTTTTTTCGCAAAAAGCTTTGACATGCTATACTCTGACTTTTTTTTTAAAGAATTTTCGACATACAATACTATGACTTTTTTTTCGTGAAAATTTTCGATATACAATACCATGACTTTTTTTTCAAAAAATGTTCAACATAGAATACCATGACTTTTTTTTCATAGAATTTTCGACATACAATACTATGACTTTTTTTTCGTGAAATTGTCGACATACTATACTATGACTTTTTTTGATAACAATTTCGACATACTATACTATGACTTTTTTCATAACATTTTCGACATACTATACTATGACTTTTTTTCATGAAAGTTTTCGACATACTATACTATGACTTTTTTTTCATAGAATTTTCGACATACAATACTATGACTTTTTTTTCATAAAATTTTTGATATACTATACTATGACTTTTTTTCGTGAAGTTGTCGACATACTATACCATGACTTTTTTTCATAAAATTTTCGACATGCAATTCTATGACTTTTTTTCATCACATTTTTGACATATAATACTATGACTTTTTTTTCATCGAATTTTCGACATAATATACTATGACTTTTTTTTCGTAAAAAATGTTGACATACAATACTATGACTTTTTTTCATAAAGTTTTCTACATACTATACTATGACTTTTTTTTCAATAAATTTTCGACAGACTATACTATAACTTTTTTTTCGTGAAAATTTTCGACATACTATCCTATGACTTTTTTTTATAAAACTTTCGACATGCAAAACTATGACTTTTTTTTCATCAAATTTTCGACATACTATACTATGACTTTTTTTTCATGAAAATTTTAAACATAACTATGACTTTTTTTTCATAACATTTTTGAAATACTATACTATGACTTTATATTCATAACATTTTCGACATACAATACTATGGCTTTTTTTCATAAAATCTTCGACATACTATACTATGACTTTTTTTTATAAAATTATCGACATGAAATACTATGACTTTTTTTTCATCAAATTTTCGACATACTATACTATGACTTTTTTTTCGTGAAAATTTTAAACATACAATACTATGACTTTTTTTTCAAAACATTTTCGACATTCTGTACTGTCACTTTTTTTCAAAAAATTTTTTGACATACTATATTATGACTTTTTTTTCATAAAATTTTCGAGATACTATACTTTGACCTTTTTTTCATAACATTTTCGACATACTATACTATGACTTTATTTTCGTGAACATTTTTGACATACAATACTATGACTTTTTTTTCGTAAAAAATGTTGACATACAATAATATGACTTTTATTTCATAAACTTTTCGACATACCATACTATGACTTTTTTTTCGTGAACAATTTTCGATATACAATACTATGATTTTTATTTCATAACATTTTCGACATACTAACCTATGACTTTTTTTGGGAAAATGTTTTCGACACACTATACTATGACTTTTTTCGTGAAATTTCCGACATAATATACCATGACTTTTTTTTCGTGAAAATTTTCGACATACTATACAATGACTTTTTTCATAACATTTACTACATCCTATATTATGACTTTTTTTCCGTGAAATTTTTCAACATACTATACTTAAACTTTTTTTTCATAACATTTTCGACATACTATACTATGACTTTTTTCATACAATATTCGACATACTATACTATGACTTTTTTGATAAAATTTTCGACATACTATACCAGGACTTTTTTTCAAAAAATTTTCAACATATTAACCTATGACTTTTTTTATAAAATTTTTGATATACTATGCTATGACTTTTTTTCATTAATTTTCGTCATACTGTACAATGACTTTTTTTTCATAAAATGTTTGACATACTATACCATGACTTTTTTTCGTGAAAATGTTCGACATACTATACACTGATTCTTTTTCATAACATTTTCGACTTACTACACTATAACTTTTTTTCATGAAAATTTTCAACATACAATATCATGATTTTTTTTTCATAACATTTTCGACATACTATACTATTGCTTTTTTTCGCAAAAAGCTTTGACATGCTATACTCTGACTTTTTTTTTAAAGAATTTTCGACATACAATACTATGACTTTTTTTTCGTGAAAATTTTCGACATACAATACCATGACTTTTTTTTCAAAAAATGTTCAACATAGAATACCATGACTATTTTTTCATAGAATTTTCGACATACAATACTATGACTTTTTTTTCGTGAAAATTTTCGACATACAATACCATGACTTTTTTTTCAAAAAATGTTCAACATAGAATACCATGACTATTTTTTCATAGAATTTTCGACATACAATACTATGACTTTTTTTTCGTGAAATTGTCGACATACTATACTATGACTTTTTTTGATAACAATTTCGACATACTATACTATGACTTTTTTCATAACATTTTCGACGGACTATACTATGACTTTTTTTCATGAAAGTTTTCGACATACTATACTATGAATTTTTTTTTGCGAAAATTTTCTACATACAATACCATGACTTTTTTTTCATAAAATTTTCGACATACAATACTATGACTTTTTTTTCATAAAATTTTTGATATACTATACTATGACTTTTTTTCGTGAAGTTGTCGACATACTATACCATGACTTTTTTTCATAAAATTTTCGACATGCAATTCTATGACTTTTTTTCATAACATTTTTGACATATAATACTATGACTTTTTTTTCATCGAATTTTCGACATACAATACTATGACTTTTTTTTCGTAAAAAATGTTGACATACAATACTATGACTTTTTTTCATAAAGTTTTCTACATACTATACTATGACTTTTTTTTCATCAAACTTTCGACATACAATACCATGACTTTTTTTTCATAAAATTTTTGACATGCAATACTATGACTTTTTTTCATAAAATCTTCGACATACTATACTATTACTTTTTTTTTATAAAATTATCGACATGAAATACTATGACTTTTTTTTCATCAAATTTTCGACATACTATACAATTACTTTTTTTCATAACATTTACTACATCCTATATTATGACTTTTTTTCCGTGAAATTTTTCAACATACTATACTTAAACTTTTTTTTCATAACATTTTCGACATACTATACTATGACTTTTTTCATACAATATTCGACATACTATACTATGACTTTTTTGATAAAATTTTCGACATACTATACCAGGACTTTTTTTCAAAAAATTTTCAACATATTAACCTATGACTTTTTTTATAAAATTTTTGACATACTATGCTATGACTTTTTTTCATTAATTTTCGTCATACTGTACAATGACTTTTTTTTCATAAAATGTTTGACATACTATACCATGACTTTTTTTCGTGAAAATTTTCGACATACTATACACTGATTCTTTTTCATAACATTTTCGAATTAATACACTATAACTTTTTTTTCATGAAAATTTTCGACATACAATATCATGATTTTTTTTTCATAACATTTTCGACATACTATACTATTGCTTTTTTTCGCAAAAAGCTTTGACATGCTATACTCTGACTTTTTTTTTAAAGAATTTTCGACATACAATACTATGACTTTTTTTTCCTGAAAATTTTCGACATACAATACCATGACTTTTTTTTCAAAAAATGTTCAACATAGAATGCCATGACTTTTTTTTCATAGAATTTTCGACATACAATACTATGACTTTTTTTTCGTGAAATTGTCGACATACTATACCATGAATTTTTTTCATAAAATTTTCGACATGCAATTCTATGAATTTTTTTCATAACATTTTTGACATATAATACTATGATTTTTTTTCATCGAATTTTCAACATACATATGACTTTTTTTTCGTGAAAATTTTAAACATACAATACTATGACTTTTTTTTCAAAACATTTTCGACATTCTGTACTGTCACTTTTTTTTCCTGAACATTTTTTACATACAATACTATGACTTTTTTTTCGTAAAAAATGTTGACATACAATAATATGACTTATTTCATAAAATTTTCGACATACCATACTATGACTTTTTTTTCGTGAACAATTTTCGATATACAATACTATGATTTTTATTTCATAACATTTTCGACATACTAACCTATGATTTTTATTGGGAAAATGTTTTCGACATACTATACAATGACTTTTTTTCATAACATTTTCTACATCCTATATTATGACTTTTTTTCCGTGAAATTTTTCAACATACTATACTTAAACTTTTTTTCATAAAATTTTCGACATACTATACTATGACTTTTTTCATACAATATTCAACATACTATACTATGACTTTTTTGATAAAATTTTCGACATACTATACTATGACTTTTTTTCATAACATTTTCGACATACTATGCTATGATTTTTTTTCATTAATTTTCGTCATACTGTACTATGACCTTTTTTTCATAAAATGTTCGACATACTATACCATGACTTTTTTTTCGTGAAAATTTTCGACGTACTATACACTGATTGTTTTTCATAACATTTTCGACATACTACACTATAACTTTTTTTTCGTGAAAATTTTTGACATACAATATCATGATTTGTTTTTCATAACATTTTCGACATACTAACCTATTGCTTTGTTTTCGCAAAAAGTTTTGACATGCTATACTCTGACTTTTTTTTTAAAGAATTTTCGACATACAATACTATGACTTTTTTTTCGTGAAAATTTTCGACATACAATACCATGACTTTTTTTTCAAAAAATGTTCAACATAGAATACCATGACTTTTTTTTCATAGAATTTTCGACATACAATACTATGACTAATTTTTCGTGAAATTTTCGACATACTATACTATGACTTTTTTTCTTAACATTTTCGACATACTATACTATGACTTTTTTAATAACATTTTCGACATATTAAACCATGATTTTTTTCATAAAATGTTCGACATACTATACTATGACTTTTTTTCATGAAAGTTTTCGACATACTATCCTATGACTTTTTTTTTGCGAAAATTTTCGACATACAATACCATGACTTTTTTTTCATAGAATTTTCCACAGACTATACTATGACTTTTTTTTATAAAATTTTCGACATACTATACTATGACTTTTTTTTTTTAAATTTTCGACATGCAATACTATGACTTTTTTTTCATCAAATTTTCGACATATTATACTATGACTTTTTTTCATAAAATTTTCTACATACTATACTATGACTTTTTTTCGGTGAAATCTTTCAACATACTATACTCAGACTTTTTTTCATTAAATTTTCGACATACAATACTATGACTTTTTTTTGATAAAATTTTCGACATACAATACAATGACTTTTTTTTCATAACATTTGCTATATAATATACTATGACTTGTTTTTCTGAAAAAGTTTTCGACATACTATACTATGACTTTTTTATCATAAAATGTTCGATATACTATACTATGACTTTTTTTCGTGAAATTGTCGACATACTATACCATGACTTTTTTTCATAAAATTTTCGACATGCAATACTATGACTTTTTTTCATAACATTTTCGACATATAATACTATGACTTTTTTTCATCGAATTTTCGACATACAATACTATCACTTTTTTTTCGTAAAAAATGTTGACATACAATACTATGACTTTTTTTCATAAAGTTTTCTACATACTATACTATGACTTTTTTTTCATTAAATTTTCCACAGACTATACTATGACTTTTTTTATAACATTTTCGACATACTATACTATGACTTTTTTTTATAAAATTTTCGACATGCAATACTATGACTTTTTTTTCATAAAATTTTCGACATACTATACTATGACTTTTTTTCATAAAATGTTCTACATACTATACTATGACTTTTTTTCGATGAAATCTTTCAACATACTATACTCAGACTTTTTTTCATTAAATTTTCGACATACTATACTATGACTTTTTTTTCGCGAAAATTTTCGACATACAATACCATGACTTTTTTTCATAGAATTTTCTACATACAATACTATTACTTTTTTCTCAAAAAATTTTCGACATACAATACAATGACTTTTTTTTCATGACATTTACTACATAATATACTATGACTTGTTTTCCTGAAAAAGTTTTCGACATACTATACTATGACTCTTTTATCATAAAATGTTCGATATACTATACTATGACTTTTTTTTCTTGGAAATTTTTCGACATACTATAGTATGACTTTTTTTGGGGGAAAAATTTCGACATACTATACTATGACTTTTTTTCCTTACATTTTCGACATACTATGCTATGACTTTTTTTCTTAAAACTTTCGACATACTATACTATGATTTTTTTTTATGAAAAGTTTCGACATACTATACTATGACTTTTTTTGTGAAAATTTTCGACACTCTATGCTATAACTTTTTTTCCTTAAATTTTCAACATACAGTGCAATGACTTTTTTTCATGAAAATTTTCGAGATACTATACTATGACTTTTTTTTACTAAAATGTTCGACTGACTATACTAAGACTTTTTTCCTTAAATTTTCGACATACTATGCTATGACTCCGTTTCTAAAACCTTTCGACATACTATATTGTTACCTTTTTTCATAAAATCTTCGACATACTATACCATGACTTTTTTTTCATGAATATTTTCGACATACTATACTATCCCTTTTTGTCATAAAATGTTCGACATACTATACTATGCCTTTTTTTCATAAAATGTTCGACACACTATACTATGACTTTTCATTCGTGAAATTTTCTAAATACAATACTGTGACTTTTTTTTCTTGGAAATTTTTCAACATACTATACTATGACTTTTTTTTCATAACATTTTTGACATACTACACAATGACTTTTTTTCATAAAATTTTCGACATACTATACTATGACTTTTTTTTCATAAAATTTTCGACATACTACACAATGACTTTTTTTCATAAAATGTTCGACTGACTATGCTAAGACTTTTTTTCCTTAAATTTTCGACATACTATGCTATGACTCTGTTTCTAAAAACTTTCGACATACTATATTGTTACCTTTTTTCATAAAATCTTCGACATACTATATCATGACTTTTTTTTCATGAAAATTTTCGACATACTATACTATGCCTTTTTTTTCATAAAATGTTCGACACACTATACTATGACTTTTCATTCGTGAAATTTTCTAAATAAAATACTATGACTTTCTTTTCTTGGACATTTTTCAACATACTATACTATGACTTTTTTTCCTTCAATTTTCGATATACTATGC
>CAKAOJ020002136.1:0-18673 GCA_916701645.2 Sebastolobus alascanus
CAGTGCAAAAGCAATGAGCTGGTGTGGTACTGACCCATACGCATTGGCCAGGTCCAGCCATACAACATGCAGATCTTTTTTCTCCCTCTTCGTGTTCTGAATCTGTTCCCAAATCATTGAGGCATGCTCCACACATCCCGGGAAACCTGGGACTCCGGCCTTCTGGCAGCTGGTGTCGATATAGCCATTATCCATCAAGTAGGTTGTCATTCTTCTTGCCATCACAGAGAAGAAAACCTTACCCTCGACGTTCAGTAGGGCTATACTCCTGAATTGGTTGATGTTCTTGGAGTCCTTCTCCTTTGGAATGGAGACTGCCACTGCTCTTTGCCACTCAGATGGGATACTCTGTTTGGTCCAGGCGATTCTCATGAGGGTCCATAGGAGCTTCAGCACTATTGGGCAGTTCTTATACAGCCTGTACGGTATTCCGTTTGGTCCTGGTGCAGATGCTGATCTTGCCTTTAGGATAACCTGCCTGACCTCACTGAGTTTGGGGGATGACGCGTCAAACAGGGCTGATGGTACTGTAGGCTTAGGCACATAGCCTGGTGGGCCCAGAGGCTCATTCCTTGCAGGGTCGCTGTATTGAGAGCGGATGTGTTGCTCTAGTTCTTCTTTGGAGACCTCCAGCGTTCCACTGGTTTTCTCCTCGAGGAGTCCACGTGCGAACCGGAACGGATTCCTGAAGAAGTTTGCTCTCTCCTTCTCTTTCCTTTTCCTCCGTCGCCGGATGCGCTCTGCCCTCCGTAGGTTTGCAAGCCTACTTCTGATCTCATCCCAGAGGACTTTCAGGCCCTCTTTCTCCGAGACCTCTGCTTTCCTCCAGCGCTTGCGGAGCTGCCTTCTGCTTGCCACCAGGTCATCGATTTCCTTCTCCCTTCTCCCCTTTGCCTTTACTACCGCCTTCTTGATGGTCACTTCGCCATACCTGCCACTGCATTCTTCATACAGGATTTCACCAAACAGGTTTAGCTTGGCTTCCACTGTGCCGCGCAGGGTTCTCTGCAGCAGTTCGCTCAGATGTTCATCCAACTTTCTCCACTCCTCCGCTTCATTGGACTTTGGCCACTTGATCTTGTTCTTTCGTCCTGGGCTCTTCAGGCTTCTGGTCCTATGGCTCAGCTCCTCTCTTGGGTTGCTTGGGGGTGCTAATGGGTTCACACTTTGGGGGTTGTCACCATCCCTTTCTTCCTCCTCCCACCTTTCTTCTTGCCCTGCCTCTGCAACATTGGGCCCGATGGCACTGTGGTTTTCAACCTGGCCTTGGATCCCATTTGTCTGACCTGCTCTTTCATGAGCAGTGCAAAGTTGCTTATGGCTATCTCCACCGCACTTCATCCTTCCCATATGGATGCGAAGTCCCCTGTATGTTGTTGTCTTTTCCCATCCACACCTGCACCTCCGAAGAATCTGCATCTCATTCGTCACTGTCGTTGCGTTCGTTACTGTTTGATCCGTCCGGGTAGGCCCTTCTTCCATCCCGCCTCTCGGAGGGCCTTCGGGCTGTTTTCTTTGTTTCGTTTTCGTAGTAAGGTTTGGGTGTCTCCCCTCAGAGAAACTAGAGGGTAGGGTTACCAACCCCCCTCCCCCGGTGCAGTCTATCCCGCTGCCACCAGTCTTTCCTGGTTGTCCTCCAGTCTTCCCTGGACTCCAACTGCCCTATTCACAGTAGTCACTGTTTCCAGAGATGCATTTTTATCTGTACAGGTGGGTGTAATTCCTGCTAAGCTCTAGGCTTGCCGCACCTCCACCGGTGCCCACTTGGTTAGCTGCAGGGTCATCAGCTGGGGACCACCGTTCATTGATGTTTCGCCCCTTAGCCCAGAACATCTCCTGGTGGCGGGGCAGTGAACAGGGACGTCTCCCTGACACTCCCTGCAGCTTATACTATGACTTTTTTGCTAAAAATTTCGACATACTATACCATGAATTTTTTTTGCAAAAAATTTCGACATACTATACTATGACTTTCTTTTACAAAATATTTCGACATACTATACTATGACTCTTTTTACAACATTTTTCGACATACTATACTATGACTTTTTTTCCGCTAAAAAATTAAAACTTAATATACTATGACTTTTTTTTCAAAAAAATTTCGACATACTATACTATGACTTTTTTTTGCAAAAAATTTCGACATACTATACTATGACTTTTTTTTGTCATACTATACTATGACTTTTTTACAACATTTTTCGACATACTATACTATGACTTCTTTTCGACATACTATACTATGACTTTTTTTGTAAAAAATTTCGACATAGTATAGTATGACTTTTTATAAAAATTTCGACACACTAATATGACTTTTTTTCGACATACTATACTATGACTTTTTTTTACAAACTTTTTCGACATACTATACTATGACTTTTTTTCCGCCAAAAATTACAACTTACTATACTATGACTTTTTTTTGCAAAAAATTTCGACATACTATACTATGACTTTTTTTCCGCCAAAAATTACAACTTACTATACTATGAGTTTTTTTGCAAAAAATTTCGACATACTATACTATGACTTTTTTTTGCAAAATATTTCGACATACTATACTATGACTTCTTTTCGACATACTATACTATGACTTTTTTTGAAAAAAATTTCGACATACTATAGTATGACTTTTTTTTGCAAAAAAATTCGACATAGTATAGTATGACTTTTTATAAAAATTTCGACATACTATACTATGACTTCTTATCGACATACTATACTATGACTTTTTTTTACAATTTTTTTCGACATACTATACTATGACTTTTTTTCCGCCAAAAATTACAACTTACTATACTATGACTTTTTTTGCAAAAAATTTCGACATACTATACTATTACTTCTTATCGACATACTATACTATGACTTTTTTTTACAATTTTTTTCGACATACTATACTATGACTCTTTTTCCGCCAAAAATTACAACTTACTATACTATGACTTTATTTGCAAAAAATTTCGACATACTATACTATGACTTTTTTTTCATACTATACTATGACTTTTTTTTGTCATACTATACTATGAATTTTTTTTACAAAATTTTTCGACATATTATACTATGACTTTTTTTCCGCCAAAAATTGCAACTTACTATACTATGACATTTTTTGACAAATTTTTTCGACATACTATACTATGACTTTTTTTTCGCCAAAAATTACAACTTACTATACTATGACTTTTTTTGCAAAAAATTTCGACATACTATACTATGACTTTTTTTCCGCCAAAAATTACAACTTACTATACTATATACTTTTTGCAAAAAATTTCAACATACAATACTATGACTTTTTTTAGACATGCTATACTATGACTTTATTTCGACATGCTATACTATGACTTTTTTTTACAAAATTTTTCAACATACTATACTATGACTTTTTCGACATACTATACAATGACTTTTATTCGACATACTATATTATGACTTTTTTTCGACATCCTATACTATGCCTTTTTTTCAACATATTATACTATGACTTTTTCTTACAAAATTGTCATACTATACTATGAATTTTTTTTCCAAAAAATTCGACATACTATACTCTGACTTTTTTTTGCAAAAAACTTCGATATACTATACTATGACTAATTTTTACAAAATATTTCGACTTACTATACTATGACTTTTTTTTACAAAATCTTTCGACATACTATACTATGACTTTTTTGTCATACTATACTATGACTTTTTTTTACAAAATTTTTCGACATACTATACTATGACTTCTTATCGACATACTATACTATGACTCTTTTTTACAATTTTTTTCGACATACTATACTATGACTTTTTTTCCGCCAAAAATTACAACTTACTATACTATGACTTTTTTTGCCAAAAATTTCAACATACTATACTATGACTTCTTATCGACATACTATACAATGACTTTTATTCGACATACTATATTATGACTTTTTTTCGACATCCTATACTATGCCTTTTTTTCAACATACTATACTATGACTTTTTCTTAACATACTATACTATGACTTTTTTTCGACATACTATACTATGACTTTTTCTTACAAAATTGTCATACTATACTATGAATTTTTTTTCCAAAAAATTCGACATACTATACTCTGACTTTTTTTTGCAAAAAACTTCGACATACTATACTATGACTATTTTTTACAAAATATTTCGACATACTATACTATGACTTTTTTTTGCAAAAATTTTCGACATACTATACTATGACTTTTTTTTACAAAATATTTCGACATAGTATACTATGACTCTTTTTACAAATTTTTCGACATACTATACTATGACTTTTTATTTGTCATACTATACTATGACTTTTTTTTACAAACTTTTTCGACATACTATACTATGACTTTTTTTTCGACATACTATACTATGACTTTTTTGCAAAATTTTTCGACATACTATAATATGACTTTTTTTCGACATACTATACTATGACTTTTTTTCGACATACTATAATATGAATTTTTTTTGCAAAAAATTTCGACATACTATACTATGACTTTTTTTTACAAAATCTTTCGACATACTATACTATGACTTTTTTATCATACTATACTATGACTTTTTTTTACAAAATTTTTCGACATACTATACTATGACTTCTTATCGACATACTATACTATGACTCTTTTTTACAATTTTTTTCGACATACTATACTATGACTTTTTTTCCGCCAAAAATTACAACTTACTATACTATGACTTTTTTTGCCAAAAATTTCGACATACTATACTATGACTTCTTATCGACATACTATACTATGACTTTTTTTTGTCATACTATACTATGACTTTTTTTTACAAAATTTTTCGACATACTATACTGACTATTTTTTACAAAATTTTCAACAAACTATACTATGACTTTCTTTCGACATATTATACTATGACTTTTTTGCTAAAAATTGACATACTATACTATGACTCTTTTTAGAAATTTTTCGACATGCTTTATTATGACTTTTTTTCGTCATACTACTATACTATGACTTTTTACAACATTTTTCGACATACTATACTATGACTTTTTTTCCGCTAAAAATTTACAACTCAATATACTATGACTTTTTTTTCAAAAAAAATTCGACATACTATACTATGACTTTTTTTTGCAAAAAATTTCGACATACTGTACCATGACTTCTTTTTTACAGAATATTTCGACATACTATACTATTACTTTTTTTTGTCATACTATACTATGACTTTTTTACAACATTTTTCGACATACTATACTATGACTTCTTTTCGACATACTATACTATGACTTTTTTTGCAAAAAATTTCGACATAGTATAGTATGACTTTTTATAAAAATTTCGACATACTATAATATGACTTTTTTTCGACATACTATACTATGACTTTTTTTTACAAAATTTTTCGACATACTATACTATGACTTTTTTTCCGCCAACAATTACAACTTACTATACTGTGACTTTTTTTTGCAAAAAATTTCGACATAGTATAGTATGACTTTTTTGCTAAAAATTTCGACATAGTACTATGACATTTTTTTGCAAAAAATTTCGACATACTATACTATGACTTTTTTTCTGCCAAAAATTACAACTTACTATACTATGACTTTTTTTGCAAAAAATTTCGACATACTATACTATGACTTTTTTTTGCAAAAAATTTCGACATACTATACTCTGACTTTTTTTGCAAAATATTTCGACATACTATACTATGACTCTTTTTACAAATTTTGACATACTATACTATGACTATTTTTTACAAAATTTTCAACAAACTATACTATGACTTTCTTTCGGCATATTATACTATGACTTTTTTGCTAAAAATTTCGCCATACTATACTATGAATTTTTTTTGCAAAAAATTTCGACATACTATACTATGACTTTCTTTTACAAAATATTTCGACATACTATACTATGACTCTTTTTACAACATTTTTCGACATACTATACTATGACTTTTTTTCCACTAAAAAATTACAACTTAATATACTATGACTTTTTTTTGCAAAAAATTTCGACATACTATACTATGACTTTTTTACAACATTTTTCGACATACTATACTATGACTTCTTTTCGACATACTATACTATGACTTTTTTTGCAAAAAATTTCGACATAGTATAGTATGACTTTTTATAAAAATTTCGACATACTATAATATGACTTTTTTTCGACATACTATACTATGACTTTTTTTTACAAACTTTTTCGACATACTATACTATGCCTTTTTTTCCGCCAAAAATTACAACTTACTATACTATGACTTTTTTTTGCAAAAAATTTCGACATAGTATATTATGACTTTTTTGCTAAAAATTTCAACATACTATACTATGACATTTTTTTGCAAAAAATTTCGACATACTATACTATGACTTTTTTTTCCGCCAAAAATTACAACTTACTATACTATGAGTTTTTTTGCAAAATATTTCGACATACTATACTATGACTTCTTTTCGACATACTATACTATGACTTTTTTTGAAAAAAATTTCGACATACTATAGTATGACTTTTTTTTGCAAAAAAATTCGACATAGTATAGTATGACTTTTTATAAAAATTTCGACATACTATACTATGACTTCTTATCGACATACTATACTATGACTTTTTTTTACAATTTTTTTCGACATACTATACTATGACTTTTTTTCCGCCAAAAATTACAACTTACTATACTATGACTTTTTTTGCAAAAAATTTCGACATACTATACTATTACTTCTCATCGACATACTATACTATGACTTTTTTTTACAATTTTTTTCGACATACTATACTATGACTCTTTTTCCGCCAAAAATTACAACTTACTATACTATAACTTTATTTGCAAAAAATTTCGACATACTATACTATGACTTTTTTTTCATACTATACTATGATTTTTTTACAAATTTTTTCGACATACTATACTATGACTTTTTTTCCGCCAAAAATTACAACTTACTATACTATGACTTTTTTTTGCAAAAAATTTCGACATACTATAGTATGACTTTTTTGCTAAAAATTTCGACATACTATGCTATGACATTTTTTTGCAAAAAATTTCGACAGACTATACTATGACTTTTTTTTGTCATACTATACTATGAATTTTTTTACAAAATTTTTCGACATATTATACTATGACTTTTTTTCCGCCAAAAATTGCAACTTACTATACTATGACTTTTTTTTACAAATTTTTTCGACATACTATACTATGACTTTTTTTCCGCCAAAAATTACAACTTACTATACTATGACTTTTTTTGCAAAAAATTTCGACATACTATACTATGACTTTTTTTCCGCCAAAAATTACAACTTACTATACTATGAGTTTTTTTGCAAAAAATTTCGACATACTATACTATGACTTTTTTTTGCAAAATATTTCGACATACTATACTATGACTTCTTTTCGACATACTATACTATGACTTTTTTTGAAAAAAATTTCGACATACTATAGTATGACTTTTTTTTGCAAAAAAATTCGACATAGTATAGTATGACTTTTTATAAAAATTTCGACATACTATACTATGACTTCTTATCGACATACTATACTATGACTTTTTTTTACAATTTTTTTCGACATACTATACTATGACTTTTTTTCCGCCAAAAATTACAACTTACTATACTATGACTTTTTTTGCAAAAAATTTCGACATACTATACTATTACTTCTCATCGACATACTATACTATGACTTTTTTTTACAATTTTTTTCGACATACTATACTATGACTCTTTTTCCGCCAAAAATTACAACTTACTATACTATAACTTTATTTGCAAAAAATTTCGACATACTATACTATGACTTTTTTTTCATACTATACTATGATTTTTTTACAAATTTTTTCGACATACTATACTATGACTTTTTTTCCGCCAAAAATTACAACTTACTATACTATGACTTTTTTTTGCAAAAAATTTCGACATACTATAGTATGACTTTTTTGCTAAAAATTTCGACATACTATGCTATGACATTTTTTTGCAAAAAATTTCGACAGACTATACTATGACTTTTTTTTGTCATACTATACTATGAATTTTTTTTACAAAATTTTTCGACATATTATACTATGACTTTTTTTCCGCCAAAAATTGCAACTTACTATACTATGACTTTTTTTTACAAATTTTTTCGACATACTATACTATGACTTTTTTTCCGCCAAAAATTACAACTTACTATACTATGACTTTTTTTGCAAAAAATTTCGACATACTATACTATGACTTTTTTTCCGCCAAAAATTACAACTTACTATACTATGACTTTTTTTGCAAAAAATTTCAACATACAATACTATGACTTTTTTTAGACATGCTATACTATGACTTTATTTCGACATGCTATACTATGACTTTTTTTTACAAAATTTTTCAACATACTATACTATGACTTTTTCGACATACTATACAATGACTTTTATTCGACATACTATATTATGACTTTTTTTCGACATCCTATACTATGCCTTTTTTTCAACATATTATACTATGACTTTTTCTTACAAAATTGTCATACTATACTATGAATTTTTTTTCCAAAAAATTCGACATACTATACTCTGACTTTTTTTTGCAAAAAACTTCGACATACTATACTATGACTAATTTTTACAAAATATTTCGACATACTATACTATGACTTTTTTTTAGAAAATTTTTCGACATACTATACTATGACTTTTTTTTCGACATACTATACTATGACTTTTTTGCAAAATTTTTCGACATACTATAATATGACTTTTTTTCGACATACTATACTATGACTTTTTTTCGACATACTCTACTATGAATTTTTTTTGCAAAAAATTTCGACATACTATACTATGACTTTTTTTTACAAAATCTTTCGACATACTATACTATGACTTTTTTATGTCATACTATACTATGACTCTTTTTTACAATTTTTTGACATACTATACTATGACTTTTTTTCCGCCAAAAATTACAACTTACTATACTATGACTTTTTTTGCCAAAAATTTCGACATACTATACTATGACTTTTTCTTACAAAATTGTCATACTATACTATGAATTTTTTTTCCAAAAAATTCGACATACTATACTCTGACTTTTTTTTGCAAAAAACTTCGACATACTATACTATGACTAATTTTTACAAAATATTTCGACATACTATACTATGACTTTTTTTTACAAAATTTTTCGACATACTATACTATGACTTTTTTTTCGACATACTATACTATGACTTTTTTGCAAAATTTTTCGACATACTATAATATGACTTTTTTTCGACATACTATACTATGACTTTTTTTCGACATACTATACTATGAATTTTTTTTGCAAAAAATTTTGACATACTATACTATGACTTTTTTTTACAAAATCTTTCGACATACTATACTATGACTTTTTTTCCGCCAAAAATTACAACTTACTATACTATGACTTTTTTTGCCAAACATTTCGACATACTATACTATGACTTCTTATAGACATACTATACAATGACTTTTTTTTGTCATACTATACTATGACTTTTTTTTACAAAATTTTTCGACATGCTATACTATGAGTTTTTACCCGCCAAAAATTACAACTTACTATACTATGACTTTTTTTGCAAAAATTTCGACATACCATACTATGACTTTTTTTTGCAAAACATTTCGACATACTATACTATGAATATTTTTTACAAAATATTTCGACATACTATACTATGACTTTTTTTTGCAAAAATGTTCGACATACTATACTATGACTTTCTTTTACAAAATATTTCGACATACTATACTATGACTCTTTTTACAACATTTTTCGACATACTATACTATGACTTTTTTTCCACTAAAAAATTAAAACTTAATATACTATGACTTTTTTTTCAAAAAAATTTCGACATACTATACTATGACTTTTTTTTGCAAAAAATTTCGACATACTATACTATGACTTTTTTTTGTCATACTATACTATGACTTTTTTACAACATTTTTCGACATACTATACTATGACTTCTTTTCGACATACTATACTATGACTTTTTTTGCAAAAAATTTCGACATAGTATAGTATGACTTTTTATAAAAATTTCGACATACTATAATATGACTTTTTTTCGACATACTATACTATGACTTTTTTTTACAAACTTTTTCGACATACTATACTATGCCTTTTTTTCCGCCAAAAATTACAACTTACTATACTATGACTTTTTTTTGCAAAAAATTTCGACATAGTATATTATGACTTTTTTGCTAAAAATTTCAACATACTATACTATGACATTTTTTTGCAAAAAATTTCGACATACTATACTATGACTTTTTTTCCGCCAAAAATTACAACTTACTATACTATGAGTTTTTTTGCAAAAAATTTCGACATACTATACTATGACTTTTTTTTGCAAAATATTTCGACATACTATACTATGACTTCTTTTCGACATACTATACTATGACTTTTTTTGAAAAAAATTTCGACATACTATAGTATGACTTTTTTTTGCAAAAAAATTCGACATAGTATAGTATGACTTTTTATAAAAATTTCGACATACTATACTATGACTTCTTATCGACATACTATACTATGACTTTTTTTTACAATTTTTTTCGACATACTATACTATGACTTTTTTTCCGCCAAAAATTACAACTTACTATACTATGACTTTTTTTGCAAAAAATTTCGACATACTATACTATTACTTCTCATCGACATACTATACTATGACTTTTTTTTACAATTTTTTTCGACATACTATACTATGACTCTTTTTCCGCCAAAAATTACAACTTACTATACTATAACTTTATTTGCAAAAAATTTCGACATACTATACTATGACTTTTTTTTCATACTATACTATGATTTTTT
The DNA here is from genome assembly GCA_916701645.2 of Sebastolobus alascanus. NCBI lineage: Eukaryota > Metazoa > Chordata > Actinopteri > Perciformes > Sebastidae > Sebastolobus > Sebastolobus alascanus. The sequence goes on from CAKAOJ020002136.1 coordinate 10,905, forward strand.
TACAAATTTTTTCGACATACTATACTATGACTTTTTTTCCGCCAAAAATTACAACTTACTATACTATGACTTTTTTTTGCAAAAAATTTCGACATACTATAGTATGACTTTTTTGCTAAAAATTTCGACATACTATGCTATGACATTTTTTTGCAAAAAATTTCGACAGACTATACTATGACTTTTTTTTGTCATACTATACTATGAATTTTTTTTACAAAATTTTTCGACATATTATACTATGACTTTTTTTCCGCCAAAAATTGCAACTTACTATACTATGACTTTTTTTTACAAATTTTTTCGACATACTATACTATGACTTTTTTTCCGCCAAAAATTACAACTTACTATACTATGACTTTTTTTGCAAAAAATTTCGACATACTATACTATGACTTTTTTTCCGCCAAAAATTACAACTTACTATACTATGAGTTTTTTTGCAAAAAATTTCGACATACTATACTATGACTTTTTTTTGCAAAATATTTCGACATACTATACTATGACTTCTTTTCGACATACTATACTATGACTTTTTTTGAAAAAAATTTCGACATACTATAGTATGACTTTTTTTTGCAAAAAAATTCGACATAGTATAGTATGACTTTTTATAAAAATTTCGACATACTATACTATGACTTCTTATCGACATACTATACTATGACTTTTTTTTACAATTTTTTTCGACATACTATACTATGACTTTTTTTCCGCCAAAAATTACAACTTACTATACTATGACTTTTTTTGCAAAAAATTTCGACATACTATACTATTACTTCTCATCGACATACTATACTATGACTTTTTTTTACAATTTTTTTCGACATACTATACTATGACTCTTTTTCCGCCAAAAATTACAACTTACTATACTATAACTTTATTTGCAAAAAATTTCGACATACTATACTATGACTTTTTTTTCATACTATACTATGATTTTTTTACAAATTTTTTCGACATACTATACTATGACTTTTTTTCCGCCAAAAATTACAACTTACTATACTATGACTTTTTTTTGCAAAAAATTTCGACATACTATAGTATGACTTTTTTGCTAAAAATTTCGACATACTATGCTATGACATTTTTTTGCAAAAAATTTCGACAGACTATACTATGACTTTTTTTTGTCATACTATACTATGAATTTTTTTTACAAAATTTTTCGACATATTATACTATGACTTTTTTTCCGCCAAAAATTGCAACTTACTATACTATGACTTTTTTTTACAAATTTTTTCGACATACTATACTATGACTTTTTTTCCGCCAAAAATTACAACTTACTATACTATGACTTTTTTTGCAAAAAATTTCGACATACTATACTATGACTTTTTTTCCGCCAAAAATTACAACTTACTATACTATGACTTTTTTTGCAAAAAATTTCAACATACAATACTATGACTTTTTTTAGACATGCTATACTATGACTTTATTTCGACATGCTATACTATGACTTTTTTTTACAAAATTTTTCAACATACTATACTATGACTTTTTCGACATACTATACAATGACTTTTATTCGACATACTATATTATGACTTTTTTTCGACATCCTATACTATGCCTTTTTTTCAACATATTATACTATGACTTTTTCTTACAAAATTGTCATACTATACTATGAATTTTTTTTCCAAAAAATTCGACATACTATACTCTGACTTTTTTTTGCAAAAAACTTCGACATACTATACTATGACTAATTTTTACAAAATATTTCGACATACTATACTATGACTTTTTTTTAGAAAATTTTTCGACATACTATACTATGACTTTTTTTTCGACATACTATACTATGACTTTTTTGCAAAATTTTTTGACATACTATAATATGACTTTTTTATGTCATACTATACTATGACTCTTTTTTACAATTTTTTGACATACTATACTATGACTTTTTTTCCGCCAAAAATTACAACTTACTATACTATGACTTTTTTTGCCAAAAATTTCGACATACTATACTATGACTTTTTCTTACAAAATTGTCATACTATACTATGAATTTTTTTTCCAAAAAATTCGACATACTATACTCTGACTTTTTTTTGCAAAAAACTTCGACATACTATACTATGACTAATTTTTACAAAATATTTCGACATACTATACTATGACTTTTTTTTACAAAATTTTTCGACATACTATACTATGACTTTTTTTTCGACATACTATACTATGACTTTTTTGCAAAATTTTGACATACTATAATATGACTTTTTTTCGACATACTATACTATGACTTTTTTTCGACATACTATACTATGAATTTTTTTTGCAAAAAATTTTGACATACTATACTATGACTTTTTTTTACAAAATCTTTCGACATACTATACTATGACTTTTTTTCCGCCAAAAATTACAACTTACTATACTATGACTTTTTTTGCCAAACATTTCGACATACTATACTATGACTTCTTATCGACATACTATACAATGACTTTTTTTTGTCATACTATACTATGACTTTTTTTTACAAAATTTTTCGACATGCTATACTATGAGTTTTTACCCGCCAAAAATTACAACTTACTATACTATGACTTTTTTTGCAAAAATTTCGACATACCATACTATGACTTTTTTTTGCAAAACATTTCGACATACTATACTATGAATATTTTTTACAAAATATTTCGACATACTATACTATGACTTTTTTTTGCAAAAATGTTCGACATACTATACTATGACTTTTTTTTACAAAATATTTAGACATACTATACTATGACTTTTTTTTCGACATACTATACTATGACTTTTTTGCAAAATTTTTCGACATACTATAATATGACTTTTTTTCGACATACTATACTATGACTTTTTTTCGACATACTATACTATGAATTTTTTTTGCAAAAAATTTCGACATACTATACTATGACTTTTTTTTACAAAATCTTTCGACATACTATACTATGACTTTTTTATGTCATACTATACTATGACTTTTTTTTACAAAATTTTTCGACATGCTATACTATGACTTTTTACCCGCCAAAAATTACAACTTACTATACTATGACTTTTTTTGCAAAAATTTTCGACATACTATACTATGACTTTTTTTACAAAATATTTCGACATACTATACTATGACTTTTTTTCGACATACTATACTATGACTTTTTTTCGACATACTATACTATGACTTTTTCGACATACTATACTATGACTTTTTTTTGCAAAAAATTTCGACATACTAAACTATGACTTTTTTTTGTCATACTATACTATGACTTTTTACCCGCCAAAAATTACAACTTACTATACTATGACTTTTTTTGCAAAAAATTTCGACATACTATACTATGAATATTTTTTAGAAAATATTTCGACATACTATACTATGACTCTTTTTACAAATTTTTCAACATATTATACTATGACTTTTTTTTCGACATACTATACTATGACTTTTTTGCAAAATTTTTCGACATACTATAATATGACTTTTTTTCGACATACTATACTATGACTTTTTTTCGACATACTATACTATGAATTTTTTTTGCAAAAAAATTTCGACATACTATACTATGACTTTTTTTTACAAAATCTTTCGACATACTATACTATGACTTTTTTATGTCATACTATACTATGACTTTTTTTTACAAAATTTTTCGACATACTATACTATGACTTCTTATCGACATACTATACTATGACTCTTTTTTACAAAATTTTTCGACATGCTATACTATGACTTTTTACCCGCCAAAAATTACAACTTACTATACTATGACTTTTTTTGCAAAAAATTTCAACATACAATACTATGACTTTTTTTAGACATGCTATACTATGACTTCAGTTCGACATGCTATACTATGACTTTTTTTTACATAATTTTTCAACATACTATACTATGACTTTTTCGACATACTATACAATGACTTTTATTCGACATACTATATTATGACTTTTTTTCGACATCCTATACTATGCCTTTTTTTCAACATATTATACTATGACTTTTTCTTACAAAATTTTGTCATACTATACTATGAATTTTTTTTTCCAAAAAATTCGACATACTATACTCTGACTTTTTTTTGCAAAATCTTTCGACATACTATACTATGACTTTTTTATGTCATACTATACTATGACTCTTTTTTACAATTTTTTGACATACTATACTATGACTTTTTTTCCGCCAAAAATTACAACTTACTATACTTTGACTTTTTTTGCCAAAAATTTCGACATACTATACTATGACTTTTTCTTACAAAATTGTCATACTATACTATGAATTTTTTTTCCAAAAAATTCGACATACTATACTATGACTAATTTTTACAAAATATTTCGACATACTATACTATGACTTTTTTTTACAAAATTTTTCGACATACTATACTATGACTTTTTTTTCGACATACTATACTATGACTTTTTTGCAAAATTTTTCGACATACTATAATATGACTTTTTTTCGACATACTATACTATGAATTTTTTTTGCAAAAAATTTCGACATACTATACTATGACTTTTTTTTACAAAATCTTTCGACATACTATACTATGACTTTTTTTCCGCCAAAAATTACAACTTACTATACTATGACTTTTTTTGCCAAACATTTCGACATACTATACTATGACTTCTTATCGACATACTATACTATGACTTTTTTTTGTCATACTATACTATGACTTTTTTTTACAAAATTTTTCGACATGCTATACTATGAGTTTTTACCCGCCAAAAATTACAACTTACTATACTATGACTTTTTTTGCAAAAATTTCGACATACCATACTATGACTTTTTTTTGCAAAACATTTCGACATACTATACTATGAATATTTTTTACAAAATATTTCGACATACTATACTATGACTTTTTTTTGCAAAAATGTTCGACATACTATACTATGACTTTTTTTTACAAAATATTTAGACATACTATACTATGACTCTTTTTGCAAAATTTTTCGACATATTATAATATGACTTTTTTTCGACATACTATACTATGACTTTTTTTCGACATACTATACTATGAATTTTTTTTGCAAAAAATTTCGACATACTATACTATGACTTTTTTTTACAAAATCTTTCGACATACTATACTATGACTTTTTTATGTCATACTATACTATGACTTTTTTTTACAAAATTTTTCGACATACTATACTATGACTTCTTATCGACATACTATACTATGACTCTTTTTTACAACATTTTTCGACATGCTATACTATGACTTTTTACCCGCCAAAAATTACAACTTACTATACTATGACTTTTTTTGCAAAAATTTTCGACATACTATACTATGACTTTTTTTACAAAATATTTCGACATACTATACTATGACTTTTTTTCGACATACTATACTATGAATTTTTTTTGCAAAAAATTGACATACTATACTATGACTTTTTTTTACAAAATCTTTCGACATACTATACTATGACTTTTTTATGTCATACTATACTATGACTTTTTTTTACAAAATTTTTCGACATACTATACTATGACTTCTTATCGACATACTATACTATGACTCTTTTTTACAACATTTTTCGACATGCTATACTATGACTTTTTACCCGCCAAAAATTACAACTTACTATACTATGACTTTTTTTGCAAAAATTTTCGACATACTATACTATGACTTTTTTTACAAAATATTTCGACATACTATACTATGACTTTTTTTCGACATACTATACTATGACTTTTTTTCGACATACTATACTATGACTTTTTCGACATACTATACTATGACTTTTTTTTGCCAAAAATTTTGACATACTAAACTATGACTTTTTTTTGTCATACTATACTATGACTTTTTACCCGCCAAAAATTACAACTTACTATACTATGACTTTTTTTGCCAAAAATTTCGACATACCATACTATGACTTTTTTTTGCAAAAAATTTCGACATACTATACTATGAATATTTTTTAGAAAATATTTCGACATACTATACTATGACTCTTTTTACAAATTTTTCGACATACTATACTATGACTTTTTTTTCGACATACTATACTATGACTTTTTTGCAAAATTTTTCGACATACTATAATATGACTTTTTTTCGACATACTATACTATGACTTTTTTTCGACATACTATACTATGAATTTTTTTTGCAAAAAATTTCGACATACTATACTATGACTTTTTTTTACAAAATCTTTCGACATACTATACTATGACTTTTTTATGTCATACTATACTATGACTTTTTTTTACAAATTTTTCGACATACTATACTATGACTTCTTATCGACATACTATACTATGACTCTTTTTTACAAAATTTTTCGACATGCTATACTATGACTTTTTACCCGCCAAAAATTACAACTTACTATACTATGACTTTTTTTGCAAAAAATTTCAACATACAATACTATGACTTTTTTTAGACATGCTATACTATGACTTCAGTTCGACATGCTATACTATGACTTTTTTTTACATAATTTTTCAACATACTATACTATGACTTTTTCGACATACTATACAATGACTTTTATTCGACATACTATATTATGACTTTTTTTCGACATCCTATACTATGCCTTTTTTTCAACATATTATACTATGACTTTTTCTTACAAAATTTTGTCATACTATACTATGAATTTTTTTTTCCAAAAAATTCGACATACTATACTCTGACTTTTTTTTGCAAAAAACTTCGACATACTATACTATGACTAATTTTTACAAAATATTTCGACATACTATACTATGACTTTTTTTTACAAAATTTTTCGACATACTATACTATGACTTTTTTTTCGACATACTATACTATGACTTTTTTGCAAAATTTTTCGACATACTATAATATGACTTTTTTTCGACATACTATACTATGACTTTTTTTCGACATACTATACTATGAATTTTTTTTGCAAAAAATTTCGACATACTATACTATGACTTTTTTTACAAAATCTTTCGACATACTATACTATGACTTTTTTATGTCATACTATACTATGACTCTTTTTTACAATTTTTTGACATACTATACTATGACTTTTTTTCCGCCAAAAATTACAACTTACTATACTATGACTTTTTTTGCCAAAAATTTCGACATACTATACTATGACTTTTTCTTACAAAATTGTCACACTATACTATGAATTTTTTTTCCAAAAAATTCGACATACTATACTCTGACTTTTTTTTGCAAAAAACTTCGACATACTATACTATGACTAATTTTTACAAAATATTTCGACATACTATAATATGACTTTTTTTCGACATACTATACTATGAATTTTTTTTGCAAAAAATTTCGACATACTATACTATGACTTTTTTTTACAAAATATTTCGACATACTATACTATGACTTTTTTTTGCAAAAATTTTCGACATACTATACTATGACTTTTTTTTGTCATACTATACTATGACTTTTTTTTACAAAATTTTTCGACATGCTATACTGTCTATTTTTTACAAAATTTTCAACAAACTATACTATGACTTTCTTTCGACATATTATACTATGACTTTTTTGCTAAAAATTTCGACATACTATAATATGACTCTTTTTAGAAATTTTTCGACATTATTTATTATGACTTTTTTTCGTCATACTACTATACTATGACTTTTTACAACATTTTTCGACATACTATACTATGACTTTTTTTCCGCTAAAAAATTACAACTTACTATACTATGACTTTTTTTCAAAATTCGAACAACTACT